>BQNB010009671.1:27982-73072 GCA_026074375.1 Tanacetum coccineum
ACAAAACCTCAATGTGTACCTTACTTTCACTAGAAGGAATCTCTACGAAGTGATTTAAACTAAGAATCGCAAAAACCTAAAGTAACTTTATTTATTCAACAATTATATAAAGTTTATTAAGCTAATGGGAGCAAAAAGTCACAATTAACCTCTATAAGCCTTAAAGAGATCCAACTACTCTATGTTTAGCATCTAACTTATATAAAACTCTATCATTTCTCGTTCTTTAAAATATTTAATAAAAAGATCCGTGAATGCTTAGTCTAATAAAACAAGCTTTGCCAATTTAAAGTCTAACATGGAAGCTTGCAAAATTCTTGGCTTTTTCAAGCTAGAATTCGTGTTTTAAAGCTTCTTGTTTAAAAGACTACCAAAAGCTTAAATTTATATAAGTTAAGGGGCAAACTAGAGCACAACATGCTCGATCAAGTCAAAATTTATTTCTTAAAAAGACAAAACATTGTGTCTAAACACTTATTCTATTTTTGAAAAAAAAATTAGTTTTTGCACATTTTTTCTATTTTTAATTTTTGCACATTTTTGCTATTTTTTGGTGGAAAAACAGGGTTACGCGAAGACAAGAAAAATGCAAGCAAGATCGAATCGAAAGATCCCCCATACTAGAGCTACACATTGTCCTCAATGTGAGACTGTCACCCCATACTAATTTCAAGGCATAATCCAAATATTAAGGGGTTTCTACGTAAATCTGAAGCCGTTTATTAAGTATGCTTAATAGATAAACGCGAATCAATAAGATCTCGGATATCGGATTCCCATAAATTGGCATGTGAAGGATTGAAGATCGAGTGGACGATGGACAAAACCATGATCACAAGTCTTCAAAATCCGGGGCAATCCTGGACATAAACCACAAAACACAAAACACGAGAAAGGAAGAGGCGAGCCTCCTCACATCACACTTATTCATAAATATTATATTAATATACTATTAAGGATAAGCATGGGTTGCCACCCACGAAGTGCTTATTTTTGTTAACCGTGTCTTGAGTCTGACTCGATCCCTGAATTTATTGGTCCATGGGGAAAGTTTGGAGATTCGAGACAACCGTCAGTGGTATGTCCCCTCGAAAGTAGTGTTTAATTCTATGGTCATTCACCTTGAAATTTGGCCTGTCGGTTTGAGATAACTCGACGGTGCCGTAAGGAAATACTTGGGTAACGGTGAATCGTCTGGTCCAGCGGGATTTTAATTTGCCCGAAAAAATCTTTAATCGAGAATTAAAAAGGAGGACTCGATCACCAATGTTGAAAACGCGGTTCTTGATCTTGGAGTCATGGATCCTCTTTGTCTTCTCTTTGTAGATTAAAGAATTCTCGTAGGCTTGATCCCGAAGTTCGTTTAATTCATTAATTTGAACTTTACGATGATCACCCGCGTTTTTTAGGTCAAAGTTAGCCCATTTCAAAGCCCAATAGGCTTTGTACTCAGGCTCGATGGGGAGATGACAGGCTTTTCTGTATACCATCTTATAAAGAGTAGAACCGATCGGTGTTTTAAAAGCGGCACGAAAAGCCCACAAGGCGTCATCAAATTTATCGGCCCATCTCGCCCGATGCCAACCTACTATCCTTTCTAAAATCCTTTTTAAACCTCTATTGGAAACCTCCACCTGGCCACTGGTTTGTGGGTGATACGAGGTCGAAATCCTGTGTGTTACGCCATATTTTTGAAGAATTTTAAAAAATTGGTCGTTACAAAAATGTGTCTCTCGATCACTAATGATGCCCCGTGGGGTTCCAAATCTAAAAAACAATTGTATTAAGAACTTAACTACTACTCGGGCATCGTTGGTGGGGAGCGCTTTGGCTTCTACCCATTTTTACAAATAATCGACGGCCACGAGTATATATTTGTTCCCTCGTGAAGACAGGAACGGGCCCATGAAATCAATACCCCACACGTCAAAGATCTCGCAAACTTGAAAAGCATTTTGAGGCATTTCATCATGTTGCAAGAGTTTTCCCTAACGTTGACAAGCGTCACAGCGTGTGACCAAGTCATGGGCATCATGATTAATGGTAGGCCAAAAGAATCCTGAGTCAAAAACTTTCTTGGCGGTGTAGTTGGCACCATGATGTCCTCTGGTGGGACCATTACGATAAGCTGTGAGGATATCAACAGCTTCTTTGCCATAAACACACCGCCAGATCACTTGATCCGCACAAATCTTAAACAAATAGGGGTCGTCCCAAAAGTAGTGCTTAACATCCTTCAAAAACTTGTTCTTCTGTTGGGACGACATTCCTTTAATCAGAAAATTCCCCGCATGGTAATTTACAAAATCGGCAAACCATGGGGTACTATCATCACCACGAAAGGTAACCATACCAAGGGTCTCAAGAGGAAATGTTTCCGTAATTTCCTTTTTCTCTAGATCACTTTGATGGGGATTTTCTAGTCTTGATAAGTGGTCAACCGCGAGATTCTCCGCTCCTTTTTTATCACAAATTATAACATCGAATTCTTGGAGAAGGAGAATCCACCGGAGCAATCTCGGCTTAGAATCTTGCTTAGCGAGAAGATACTTAAGAGCCGAATGGTCTGTATACACTATGGTCTCTGATAAGACTAAGTAAGGCCGAAATTTCTTGAAAGCACACACAACGGCTAATAATTCTTTTTCCGTAGTCGTGTAATGTGCTTGAGCATCCGTCATGATCTTACTTGCATAGTGTATAGGCTGAAAATGTTTGGTCTTACATTGCCCTAAGACTGCACCTACCGCATAATCACTAGTGTCGCACATAATTTAAAATGGTAGGTCCCAATCGGGGGAAACTAAAATTGGGGCTTCGGTTAACTTCTTTTTTAAGTTTATTAAATGCTTTAATACATTCTTTCGAGAAAACAAACGGAGTATCTTTTTCAAGAAGATGGGTCATCGGCCGAACGATTTTAGAAAAATCTTAGATAAATCGACCATAAAACCCGGCGTGACCTAAAAACTTCAAACGCCTTTAACGATAGTCGGATGAGGGAGTTTAGCTATAACATCAACTTTAGCTTTGTCGACCTCAATCCCGGACTTTGAAATTTTATGTCTTAAAACAATGCCTTCTTTTACCATAAAATGGCATTTCTCCCAATTTAGAAATTAGTGTCTTGGCACCGTTTTAGCATTTTGTCTAAATGGGAGAGGCATGACGAGAAAGAATCCCTGAAGACCGAGAAATCGTCCATGAAGACCTCCATTGTTTCCTCGATCATATCGTGGAAAATGGCCATCATACACCTTTGGAACGTACCGGAAGCATTACATAAACTAAAAGGCATACATCGGTAGGCAAACGTCCCATAAGGGCAAGTGAATGTGGTCTTATCTTGGTCTTTCGAGTCAATAGGTATTTGAAAATATCCGGAAAAACCATCTAGAAAACAATAGTATTCATTTCCCGCAAGTCTTTTAAGCATTTGGTCCATAAACGGCAACGGAAAATGAACTTTTTGAGTCACATCATTAAGCTTTCGGTAATCTATACAAACTCGCCATCCAGTAACTAATCTAGTGGGTATTAACTCATTATCTTCATTTTCAACTACGATCATTCCACCTTTCTTAGGTACACAATGAACGGGGCTCACCCATGGACTATCAAAGATAGGGTAAATCAATCCGGCATCAAGGAGTTTAATAACTTCCTTTTTGATAACCTCATAAATTTTTGGATTTACCCTTCTTTGATGTTGAACTGCCGGTTTGAAATCGTCTTCCATTAAGATCTTATGAGTACAAAAACTAGGGTCGATACCCTTTATGTCATAAATCTTCCATGTGATGGCCCGTTTGTGTGACTTAAGAACTTTTAGAAGGGCGGTCTTTTCTTCATCTTTTAACTCTTTTGAAATTATGACGGGTAATTTATCGGTTCCTTCTAAAAATGCATATTCAAGATGAGACGGTAAATCCTTGAGCTCGAGCTCCAGAGGATCATCAATAGAAAATTAATTGTTTCTGAACAATTCTCATTCACCGACATTTTAGCTAAATCAAATAATTTTTCTTTGTTATTAAGGAGACTTTTAAACATTGAAGCAAAAAGTCGTCATCATCAATTCCCGGTGGAATTGAATCATTTGTAAGACACGCTTCGATTTCTTCCAAAATAAAGTCGCCTCCTTTAAACGAAGTGAGAGAGGGGAAAGAAGTAGAAAGGATAGGATCTAAATACGGAGTGGGATTGCCACTCTTAGAAATATCCAAAAAACCAAGAACTTCTTGAGCATACTCCTCACATGAAACGTTGATAACATCGATTCGATTAACCGATTCAGAATTATTGTAGGAATATCTCGAAGTTTGTCCAACTTTAAAGGTTATCGCTTCATCGTCAACACGTAGGGTTAATTCTTCACTGTAAACATCAATCAAAGCATGTGCCATCCTCAAAAAGGGTCTCCTGAGAATTAAGGGAACCCGAGGATCGACAATATAATCAACAACTATGAAGTCGGTCAGAAAATGGAACTTTCCAATTTTAACAAAGACATCTTCGGCAATTCTGGCCGGTCGAGTCATCATTTGTGTAGGAGTAAGTTCGGGGAGTGATAGCTTTTCCCATATGGAAAGAGGCATCAAGTTGATGCTTGCAACAAGATCGGCTAAGGCTAAGCAATCAACTAACTCTGGAAAATCACAAGGAATGAGAAATTTGCTGGGGTCTCCAAGTTTTTCGGGCAACTTTTTTAGGATAAACGCCGAACAATTCTCATTCACCGGCATTTTAGCTAAATCAAACAATTTTTCTTTGTTATTAAGGAGACTTTTAAACATTAGAGCAAATTTTGGCATATGTAAAAGAGCATCCGTAAAACTGAGCTCGAAATGTAATTCCTTAAAAATTTCAACAAATTTCGAAGCAAGGTTATCATCTTTTTTGCGAAGCTTTTGTTTGTTAGCTCACGAAGGATAAGGTATAGTCGGTTTAAGCTTAGGAGCAACAACAGGCTCATCAACACGAGTTTGGACTACCGGAGGTTGGATTTTTGGTACTTGGTTGCATCGTATCCTTTGTCACCTCGGGTCACCAGCTTAGGGAGAGAAGAAAAAGGTAGAGAAATAGGTGATCCATCATAAGAAACACCACTTCGGGTAGTGATTGCTTTCAAGTCACTTCTTGGGTTAGCAACGGTGTTGCTAGGAAGTGATCTTGAACCCGAAGTAGAAGCGGTATTCATTTTCATGAATTGACCAAACATGTTCTTAAGCTTAATGTTCAAATTTTTCAACGAGGTCATTTGGGTTTGCATGTTTTTCATTATGGCATCATTTGCCTTCATGTAGGCTGAGAAATCACTATTTTCCGTTAATTGCGGTTGATTAATCGAAGCTTGATAATTTTGGTTTCCTTGATTATAATTATTTCCTCGATTAAATCCTTGATTTTGATTAATCTCTTGATTTTGATTTTGATTAAACCGGTTTTGATTATTTTGCACATTCGGTTGAGCAAAACCCAGTGGTCGAATTAGGTTAGTTACACTCTGAGGACGATAACCGGTATTTCCTTGATTGTAGTTTACTGCAGCTGCTGAAACATATCCTTGAATATTGTCTTGATAGCCCGAAAAAGTGTTGCCATCGGTGGCAGGACACTATCGGTAAGAATGAGAACCGCCACAAGTAACACAAGATTCCTTAACAGCTTTTACGGAAACTGGAGCTGTTGTTGCTTGAAGTTGTTTCAACATAGCCGTCATGGCACTAGTAACAGCACTAGTTTGTTGAGTTACTGCATCGGTAAATTTGGCCATCTCTGAAGAGTTAAATTCACTTGTATTAACTTGAGAAATACTCGGTTTGTTTCTTAAATTACGAACTTTTGATTTGTTTTTGATATTTTTTAAAGCATCTTGAGGCATTCTTTCCAAAAGATTTCCATCGGCGGCAGAGTTCAAAGAATCTTGATCGGTTGGGTTTAAACCGTTGTAGAAGGTGCCGAGTTGATGCAATTCGGTAAAACCGTGATGTGGGCATGCTCGAAGAAGATCCTTGAAACAGTCCCATGCCTTACTAAACGTTTCCCCAAACTTTTGATGAAAATTTGAAATTTCATTTCGGAGATTTGTTGTTTTTGAGGAGGGGAAAGAAATGGTTAATAAATTTGGACACAAGATCGTCCCAAGTGAGAATAGAATGAGGAGGTTCTTTGTCAAGCCAAATCTGGGCTGGACCATCGATAGAAAACAGAAAAAGCAATAGCTTAATCGATGTCTCGGGCACATCTTTGTACCTCAACGTAGAAGTAATCTTGTTAAAATATCGAATATGAGCATGAGGATCTTCTTTTTTAAAACCGAAGAATTATTTTGAAGTTACAAGATTGATTAGACTATGCTTGAGCTCGAAATGCTCGGCCGGAATCGGTGGTACTACGATTGCCTCCACATAACCCTCGGTGGGTGCACGGAGTAATTTCGTCATAGTACGTTGATCGGCCATCGTAACTACGGGAGTCTCTTCAAGAAAGAACGGTTCGACTCTTTGTTTTGAACGTCTATGATTACGGCGTTCCGGATTCGTAGAAGTAGGATTCGTAGACGGTTCACCAACGAATTTCGAAGAAGAGCGAGTTTGCATACACTAAAAATAAAAAATAAGAGAAATAAAAAGAAAAAATATTTTTGTAACCGATAATCGAACAAGTGTATGGTAGCTCTCTAGAAAAACAAACAAAGAAGCATTTTAAAAACCTTCTCCTTTCGGGTTGAAAATTGGATCAACCCTCCTTAAACCTCTCTTATAGTTTGTAATCTAAAGGTGAGCCGTTTTCACAAGTGACACAACGTTTTTTTTGGTATTTTTGTTTTCTTAAAAATAATTGAGAAAATAAAATATTTTTTTATTTTTTATGGTTTTATAAAAAGAAAATATTCACAAATAAAAAATGATAACTTCACGAGGAATGGTCTTCAAAAACTAATCTTCAAACGTTAACATGAAAATCGAACACACCTCCCCGACAACGGCGCCAAAAATTGATTCTCCCGAATACATATAATAAAATATAGTATAAGGATAAGTCAATAATAATATAGTATAGTATTTCCGTCGAGTTCTAGAAAGTCGCTTTTGACCAAAGCAAAGTTCAAAACCTCCCGGGTCGTTTTTCCTTGGTGAAGCGTGAATTGGGAATCAGTCAAGTTCGTGATCGCGTGATTTGAATAGTTCAAAGGATTTTTGATTTGGTTTCTAATTCTACTAATGAAAATGCATAAAAACATGTAAAAGCAAGTAAACAATAAAAGCATTAAAGAAATTAAGCATGAAAACGTAAACAGAAATTATTTAAAACGCGACAAGTAAGCAAATATGTCAAATTTAAGCCCTACGAACGAAAATTTAATTTTTAAACCTCCTAAATAATAAAATAAAATTTTTAGAAAAAGAATTTTATTTTTTTGATAATTATTTGTTTTTTTATGAATTTTTAAAGTTTTTAAACTAATAAATTGCAAGAAAAATACTAAACTTCGAATTAAAAATCCAAGAAAAATACTAAAAGTTGCTTATGATGTAAAGTATGCAAGAAAATTAAAACCTAAAAATAAACTTAAACGAATAAGCCCTGAAAAATCGATTAAGCACTCGAAGTGCATTTTATCAAACAAGGTCAAAAAGAGGTTAAATGCAATTTGGTTGCACCCTTGGACGTAAAAGTCCCAAGGGCGCAGATGGTTGTGTGGTGGTGTGTCAAAAGGGTTGATGTTGGTTGAGGTCAAGGGTTCGAGCCTTGCTTACCCTTGACTTCCTAATTTCCCCTTTTTTTAAAAACTTTTTATACAAACTTATTAAACAGCTTATTCTCAACAACTTTTGTAAAAGAAATATTTTGTGAAACTTGATAAAAAGCCAGAAAATAAGCAATTAAGAGTGACAGTTTGTGAATTATAAGGTTTTTAGTTTTAACACTTAACTAAAAAAGCTAATAAGCTAGAATAAGCTTAAACCAACGCTAATTAAGCTACAAACCCCTTAAAACTAACCTAATAAGCAAGACTAACAAAGATTTAAGCTAAAACAATAAGCCATAAGTTGAGAAAAGGAAAATAAGCACTTTAGGTCAAAAACAGTTAACCAAACAGCCAACTAGGCACTTTTGAGCTTATTTTAAAGCAAGTAAACAGATCCTTATGGCTTAATGACTTGGAAACTTTAAAGCTTATCCTAAAAACTATCTAATCAGCAATTGAAAAGCATTTTGAAAATCAAATTAGCAAAGAAAAGTCAAATTAAAAAAACTACTTATCCTATTTACACTATTTTTTTGGTTTTTACAAATTTTATGAAAAGACAAAGTATGAATTGCAACCCTAAAAATATATATGTAAATAAGCTTTTAAATTTGAAATAAGCCCTAACTTATCTAGTAAGTCCTATGAACTAAGTGTTAACCAAGTTTCAAAAGCTAAATCTAACTTAAGCTAACTTAAATTTTAGATTGAAAATGGCAATTAGACTGTTTTGCTTACTGATGCAGCATACCAAAATGTTGGCCAAAACATAAAACTAATAATGCAGACCTATGGATTTGATTACTACACCATTATAACATCAAAACAAGAACAAATCACCAACAATTGCAACTAAGAACAGATCACAGCACAAAATGCTATGAATTTGAGCTTATGAACTCAGATTCAAGCATCAAGCAAACAAATTTGTTAAAATTTATTTAGCCTAACAAAAACCTTGAAACCTTCTCTGATAACCTTCAAACTGATAATTAAACTTGATCTAAAGAACCATAAGGCTCTTGACAGCACTAACTCAAGTTAGTGCTGTCTTGTGCCAAACACCCCTTTAAATAGCTTAAGATCATATTTAGCTTATAAGACTGAGAATTAAAGCTTAGATTAGCTATACCAGATAGTGACAAGCTTATAAAACATCTATTAAACACATTTCAACAATCAAATAAGCAGTAACAATAAGCTAATAGATTATGTTAAATATTTTTGGATTTTTCACTAAAAAACTTGTAAAATGATATTTACACTAATAACTTAACACAATAAGCATCAAATAACAATAATAAGCAGGATTAAGCTATTCTAACTAACAATAAGCAGAATTAAGCAAAAATGCAAAATTAAGCTTATAAAAATGGAAAATAGGAACTTACAAAAGCCTTTGCTCAAATAAGGCTTATATTATGCTTCGAGGAGCTACTTTACAAAGCTCCAACTTATCTAGGATAAGCTGGTAAGGTCATGGAAGCCCTTCCAAGTTTGGCTTCCCTTCCAATAAAAGCTGAGGTATATTTGGAGAGAAATTTGTTGAGTATTAATAAACTCAGTTAAGCTTATGGAAGCTTAACTGAGTGTAAACTAGCTTATTAGTATTTAAGAGCTTATTGAGAACTTGTTAGAGTATTAGAAAGCTTATTAAACCATAAGTGCAATAAGGTAACACGTGAATTAAACTTTAACAATATGAAAACTTAACTTTTATTGATTACTTAAACTAAGTACAAGCTTTAAAAAGGAAAATTACATCAAATTGAAAACATTAAACTATAATGAATACAATAAGCTAAAAATGACTAACTAAGCTAAAACTGCACTCGATCCTAGATATTTGTGTGAGGCTCTCTTTAAATATGAGAGGATCAAAGCTTCTAGGCTCTTAGACGCTCCCCCACTTCTAATCCAAGCCATTCAATCTTTGTTTGCCCTCCATGCATTTGATCTTGACCGTTTGTAGCCCTCCACTTCTAATCCACCAATGGAATTGCTGGGGATCACCAACGTGGCATAAGTAATGTGTCAGAGTGTCAGACTAAGTCTTCTAGAAGGACGGGAGTGAGCACTTTTGGAGGATTTACCTTGCTTCTTGACGAAGGTGAATAGTAAAAACCACTTTTCTCGCCTAATCCTTTTTATTTCTTTTTAATGTTTTGACATAGTCTATTAAGGGGTTTGGCTTGGGCTGGATTTATATATTAAAGGGTTTGGGCCATTTGGTTGTATTTGGGCTTGAATTAGTTAAAAGGGTAATTGGATTGGATTTAGTAATATAGGTTTTGGGCTTTTAGTATTTATGGTTTAGGATTTGGGCTGACCCGGTCCATTAAGTGGGCCCGGGTTGGTCTGTAGAGTAAGGGTACGCCTTCGGCCTCAGTTTTTATACTCTTTCCATTCTCGTGCTTGGTTTTGTCCGTTTTGCTTTGTTTTTGTCTTTTTGTGCAATATATGTTACCTACAAGACACAATTCACAATACAATCGAATATAATGCATTTTTCTGTATTTATTGGTCATTATTGGTCTTTTTAGCTCGTTTTATTAGGTAAAAGGTATGTGTATTTAAGAACATACCATTCATTATCCAAATAAATCTGTGACTTGATGAACATCTGAAACTGTGTCTCGAGTACTTTAAAAGCAGCTATGGATCCAATCTCTTGAAATTCTTCTTTGTCAAGTTTCTTTTCTAGTTGTTCCATGTTTAGGAGCATTGTGCCTGTTAAAGTCTCTAGATCTTGACCGAAGAGTGTCACAAATGCGCGTTTGAATCCATATTCGGTTTGAGTTCCTTTTAAGTCGATGTTTGAAAGAAGCTTAAGGTGTGAATGAAGTTGTCGATAAGATACCATGCAACGTTCTTGTGCTTTGTCTTTTGAAATAGCATCCGATCCTTTAACTTCTTGAACTATGCACTCTTGAATCTGTAACTTTTCGTCATCCAACCTTTTATGAATCGTTTGTGCATGAATGATTGTTTTAAGCATATAATCTTCAATGAAATCAAAGTTTTTGAGTATTGTTTCTTTGAAGAGTTGAGGTTCCATGCCAGTATATGCATGAAAGTCCTTTCTTGCGTGAAAGTCCTTTCTTGCATACATACTATCTAAACTTGAAGGCTTTATTAGCACGGAGGTGAAAATTTTCTCAAATTATGTCTTGATCACTCTAAAGGCATTCTGGCAATTGGACTCAAGAGTAGTTTCTTTGGTAAGTTGTTGTTCAAGTGTATCTATGTTCTGAGAGAACGTACTTGTGAATGTGTCAACATCTTCACCAAAAATATGACTAAATTCATGTTCAAATTCATTTTTAGTGATGCCTTGTTCATTTTTTCGTGTGAAATTTGATTTAAGTGCACTAAGACTGTTTAGGCAACTATCTTTCAAGATTTTTGCTTGTTTTAGCATTTGTTGCATGTCTTGTTCCTCTGAATCTGAACATGAAGATAAAGTATCTTTCTTTTCCATTTTACCATGAATTGTGAAGTGAAAATGATTTGTAGAATCTTAAGTAGGTAAAGTGATTATTGTTGTGGATTGAAATCAATTAACGTTCATGGGATTTTACAAATCTATTATTTAAACCGAGAAAAGAAATGGAATCTTTTACGGGATTTTACAAAATCAAGAAGAAACCATGAAACAATGATTAATTGTTGTTGAAATCGTTGTTGAAATTGAAGTACGTGAGCTTTTGTAACGATTAATAAGCTTAAATTGACGATCGGTGTAGGATATTGGATATCATAACATAAGGGAAAGAATAAGGGTTGGTCGATTTATAGAGAGAGAAATGAGAGGATTTCTAGTGAGAGAAAAACCTTATTTGTGTTATTGATAAAACGAACAACCAACGTCTTTCCATGGCTAGAAAGAGGCTTATATAGTGAGTTACATGCCCTAGAAAATAGGTTATGGTGTGGGCTTACATCTGGGTAAAGACCCGGCCCAAAACCATAAGTCATACGCTTACATTACATCTACGAGCTATGCTATTCTAGACAATACACGGGGTGACCGAGTCCTTTTCATAAACCTAACAATCTCCCCTAAAGGGAGGTCACCCTTGAAAAATAAAATATGAATCCTAGCATTCTAAGTCTTGAACATTTGACTTCAGCTCATTATCTTTGATTCTTCATTCTTTGATCTCTTTGTATATTATGTAGTGACTTTTGAGCATAGTTCCTTTGACTTGTGTGATAAGCTTTATTTGAGATCATCAGCCACAGTAGATCTTTTAATCATCCTTGTAGTGAAGTATTGCCTCCATGTGATGTTGTGACCTTCGGACCAGCATGCTCACACTTTTCTGGATCATGATAGCACGCATCAGAGTTGCAAAAGCTGTGTTGTAGGTCTTTCAGTTATCATGATATCTTTGATTAGGAATATGAAGTGTGAGCATGGGGTTCGAAAATCAGCTGTTGATCACATCGAAAGGTTTTCCAAAAACTACTCGTCAATTCACTGCCTGGATCAAGTTTGATTCATAATGGATCTCACATGTCACCTACCAAGAGCTTGTTTGATGTTGGCTCTAGAAGGATTTCCATCTTCATTGTGAGTACTTTCGTATCACTCGGATGTTCTGACAATACCACGAGGATAATGCGTAGGACTCTTAAGATCTTACTTGTTATCACAATGTGTGATGAACCAGCATAGTTTGTATTAGTGTCCTAATAAGATTTATGGATGATCTCATGGCTCTAGACTCAAAAGTACACTTTTGGTTTTTAGTAGTCGAAGGCTGAACCAGTGAATTAAAAACCCACTGATTAATGAGAAATTGATTTGAAAGTCAGTCGCGTGTCACTCAGAAAAGAGTTTTTGTGACACATCGAAGGTTTTATAACATAAAATCAAATTTCATCAGAAACACATTTGTTTTGAAAGATATACACAGTCAATGTGCTCGAAAATCAGTTGTTGAGCACATCGAAAGGTTTTCCAAAAACTACTCGTCAATTCACTGCCTGGAACAAGTTTGATTCATAAAGAATCGCACCATCGTTGCTTTTACCCTTTTGTCACAAGTTTGATCCATAATGGAATCTCACATGTCACCTACAAAGAGCATGTTTTGATGTTGGCTCTAGAAGGATTTTTTCCATCTTTCATTGTGAGAACTTTCCTATCACATGATGTTCTGGCAATACCACGAGGATAATGCGTAGGACTCTTAAGATCTTACTTGTTATCACAGTGTGTGATGAACCAGCATAGTTTGTATTAGTGTCCTAACGAGATTTATGGATGATCTCATGGCTCTAGACTCAATAGTGCACTTTTGGTTTTTAGTAGTCGGAGGCTGGAGCAGACTGCCACCTTTTCAATATCGTCTAACTCAGAGTGAGAGAGACGATAGAAATGTATTGATCATCCTGAGAAATGAGATAAGAATATTTTGAGGGGATCTTGAGTGCAAGGGAGGGTAGTGCAGCGTTCACCCGGTCCATGAACTTGACCTTCAATGAATGTCAGCAATCAACCATGTGATTTTGACAGCATATGTATTGACCTGGTTTCTGCCTAATGTTTAAAGAGGGCTGCTTTCTTTTCACCTTTTATCTTAACATTTCTTTTTCATTCTTTAACCCCTTCAGTACATATCGCGACTTCATTAGTAGTACCTTGTTGGGTTTATTCCAATACTAGCTCCATCTCAGTCGGCACTCTTCCCTTACTCACACTTTACTCCTTTTTTGTATCATACCTAAGGACTTCTACACTAACTAGTGGATTGTCCCTGGGTAGATCCCTTCGGCTCTGGCGGGATCATGGGAACATGTACCTAACCATACCATCCTTATAACTCCGATAAAGTAAATACAGGGTCGGTCTTTTGGTACTGTTCTCTTTGCCATAAACCATTTGAAAATCAATCAAGGTACGGGCGATGTAAACATCAAAGCATTAGTACCTCGATTGTTTTGATTCATGAAACTGCTCCCCCTCAACATGTGCATCGATCATCAAAAATATTTGGCACATGGAGGGCGGAGTACCTGATTGAGTCTTAATAGATCACATTTTTATCAGATTTAATATTTAAATCACATTCTCTCCCCTGATCAAAAATTTCAAACCCTTTGAGATTTAGGATCTCAATTGATTTAAATATGTTAGAAAATTTAAGAGAAAATGTGATCTGATTAAATACAAGCTGGTATTGGAACCTATATATTGTCCCCTTTAATTAATGAGGGATTTTGTTAGTGTTAGTTATGATGAGTTTATAAATGATTTAAAGTTTAACGAGAAACTCATGAAAAATTCATAAACTAATACATAACACTGATTACCACACTACTTATTGATGTGCAAGATTATGTATGAGACATGACCTAAAATGTTCAAACCGAAAGTGGCACAGTCATTTTGTCCATGTTAGCAATCTGTAGTCCGTCTCGATATTGATGGAAGTTGACGTTAGCAATCCCCCTCGAACCATCAATTCCTTTCCTTGTTGTAATACAAATATTTCATGCAAGCCGCATTAAGAAGACTTTATGATATTAAGCCCAAATATTTGAATGTACACAGAAACGAGAAAAAAAGTAGTTATGATAAAAAAAGAGAAATAAGAAGATAAAATTCACGAAAAACAAACAACTGAAAAACAAAAAAAAAAATATAAAAAAGAAAAAAAAATAAAAAAAAATAATAAAGTAGAGGATAAAAACCCCCCCCAAGAAAAAAATAAAAAAAATCCATAAAAAAGGAAAATATAAAAGTGAGAAACCGCAAACGGATACGAAAATAACAATAAAACAGAAAAAATAACCAATTACCATTAAAGAACAAATAAAAATGACCCATAAACGAATAGCACAACACCCGATCAAAAAAAAACAATATCAACAACACTCCCCCCCCCCGGTGCCGCCAGCACTCGCACAATGGGCGCGCGTGCGCGGGGTGGTGGGGCACGGTGACAGGGGCGGGGGCGGGGGGGGGTGTGGGGGAGTTGGCGCGTGCGGGGTGCTTGGACATAGGCGAGGGGGGGGCGGTGCGTTGGAGGTCGTGAGTGGTCGTTGGTGGACCGTGGTTAGGGTGTAGGAGGAGTGGGTTTCGGTTGTCTGGGGGTATGATATTTAGTTCGCGATACAAAGGGTGGTTGGTAATTTTACTAAATCATAACAAATCATGTAAGGAGAAATTACGCATCATTCAAGGGAGATTAATGACTGTTGGGGAGAGGTGTGTGGTACGGTGGGGGGGGGGGTGTATCACGGGGTAAAAAAACATAAACATCAACCACAATAAAAACAAAAACATAACTTACCAAGATTATACCCCACCCGCCAAAAGCCCCACCCAAGAAAAACCCACATAGCATATAAAAAGCCATCAAAAAAAATACATAAAACACTCCCACCACTCCAAAAAAATATATAAATAATAACAACACCCCTCACACCCAAATAAATATTCAAATAAAACAAAAAAAAATTAATTAAAATAAATATAAGAAAAAGAGGAAAATATATAAATAAAATATAATAAAAAAAAATAAAATAATACCCAACAAAAAACAACCAACCCAAACCCAACAAAAAAGAAAACACCATCACCAAAATCAAATAACGAAATACTAATAACAATACACTATAGACACATACTCACCAACAAAACAGAAAACATGCTAATACAAGCCAAAAATAACAAAATACAAAAACCACCATAACAAAATAAATACAAACAAAAACAAGGATGACAGAAAACTATAAAAAAGGAAAGCCATAACGAAATAAAACATCCAAATCTAAAAAAAATAAAAGCAATGATTTTTGACTAACAAAAGTCAACCTTAGCCACGAAAATCATCAAGACTACAATATGATGACAGGGGATGCAATTAAAACACGAACGAGGCATTATTCATCTATTCTAAACCTAACCCAGCAAACAAAACATCATTCCAAACACAAATAATGATTTAGATGATAAAAGAAGACGAAATCATTGATTTAGGGTGATTTAGTGTGATTAAGACTACCATGTTCTAGATATAGGATGTATACAAGATATAGAACATTATACAAAAGGTACCTTAGCAAGAATAGCCACAGAAATCACAAATCAAGATAGTTTCAAAGTAGCGAGTTGCGGGTTAGGATATTTGTTAGAGAAAAGGTTGACCAGATTTTTAGAGATTTGACCAAGAGTAACTCGCTATCCATTATATATATGTAACAGTTTTACAAGTTGGCAGATTTGGTCCCTATTCTTTTGCTATCAATCTCTTTCAGGTTTAGATTATTAATAAGGTTGGAACAATTTTCAGAAATGGCACAAATGGTCCTTATAGTTTCATAAGCCTAGATAACTTTTAGCAAATGTATATAAGTCCCTATACTCACAAATAATTGACAAATTTAGCCTTTTGAGTTAAAAATAAATTTAACTCCCCTTCAAATTGTAACCCCGTTAAATACAAAAACCTTTTACCAATTGACTATTTGATGAATTAAAATGCCCGTTAGTTGTCAAAAATTTGAAAACACCCTCCCTCTCAATCAATGACCCATTTTCTATCTAAAGAGCAGAAGTCGTTGATTGAGTGTCAAATTTTGAGAAATTTAAGTCAGATTAATTTTCAAACAACACTATTCCACTGTATGTAGCACAAATAATTTTCTGAAGAATCATAGACGGAAAATTATTTGGATAAAAAGAAGACTTCTCTTCTTTATCAAGAAATAATGAACTGAAGCATACATTAAGTCAGAGTTGCATGTATATAAAGTAATCCATGCCCGGGAGAACTTAATCACCCGTTGTTAGGAACAACCGTCTTTTTGGCGACGAGCTTTCCTCATTTTGAAAATCGGGTTGCATATCAGAAATAATAGCAAGCCATTAAGACATGTTTTGAAAAGTTTGAACTTCCGTTCAAACTTTTTTTGGTATTTTTCTAGGTCCGTGAATGTTATCGATAAACGGAAGACATGTCGAGAAAACTATTTTTGGTATTTTTCTGGTTTTATATTTTTGTATTTTGTTTTTAGATTTAAACTATTTACATAGGATGCTTGAAGCAAATCCATTACTCATCCTTTTCATCTTGAAGACTTTTGAGTGTCTCATGCTTCATACACTTCATGCCAAGCCGAGGGAGAATGAATTCGAATCTCTCTCTAGGCAGTGCCTTAGTGAAGATATCCGCCAGTTGATACTCTGTCCTCACGAAATACAACTCAACCACTCTATTCTCTACTTGTTATCAAATGAAATGATGTCGGATGTCGATGTGTTTAGACCTGGAGTGCTGGACATTGTTGCAGCAGAGGGCTATGGCACTCTTGTTGTCACAATGCAGAGGGACGCGATTGTATGCAAAGCTATAATCAAATAATTAAGACCTCATCCACAGAATTTGGGCACAGTATCCAGACATAGCAATGTATTCAGCCTTTGTTGAAGAGATAGATGTGCTAGTTTGCTTTTTTGATGACCAGCTTACTAACTTATCACTAAGGAACTGAGCACTTCCAGATGTGCTTCTTCGAGTGTCTTTACAACCTGCATGATCTGCATCTGCGTATGCTGTTAGTGCCATGGCGGTGTCCTTTGGATACCAAAGACCCATGTTGATGGTTCTTTGGAGATACCGAAAGACCCGTTTAACTGCTTTTAGGTGCTTTTTAGTGGGCTTAGATTGATATCTAACGCACATGCACACAGCATAAACCAGGTCAGGTCTACTGGCTGCGAGATACATCAGGCATCCAACCATACTTCGATATCAAGTTTGATCAACAGGGATTCCTGAGAGGTCCTTATCCAGTTTTGTCCGCTCCACCATGGGAGTGTCTACATGGTCACTTTTAAGAAGATAAAATTTCTTTAAAATCTCATTAGCATATTTAGATTGATTTATGAAAATACCTCTCGGATTTTGAGAAATTTGTAGACCTAAGAAAAACAACATTTGACCTATCATCGACATTTGAAATTTAGAGCTCATTTCATTAGAAAAACAGTCATAATCTCTAGGATCAGTCGAGGAAAATATAATATCATCAACATATATTTGAACATGAAGAGTGTTTTTGCCTATTTTTTGAAGGAATAAGGTTGGATCAACTACACCCTTGGAGAATCCTTAAGCTAGAAGAAACTTCAACAGAGTGTCATACCACGCCCGTAGTGCCTGCTTTAAGCCGTAAAGTGCTTTCTTCAGACGATAGACATGATTCGGACGATCTGGGTCCATGAAGCCCTCTGGTTGGCTGACATAGTCTTTTTCTTTAAGCTCGCCATTTAAAAATGCAGTCTTCACATCCATTTGATAGACTGTCATGTTTTTGCTGGCAGCATTGGAAATGAAGATTCCGATAGCTTCAAGTCTGGCAACCGGGGCAAAGGATTCCTCAAAATCAAGACCTTCCTCTTGACGATATCCTTTTGCTACTAAGCATGCCTTGTTTTTCAACACATCACCATACTCGTCAAGTTTCACCTTATAGATCTACTTAAGAGCAATAATCATAGGATAATCTGGAGGTGGTACTAATTCCCATACGTCCATACGATCAAATTCATGGATTTCTTCTTGCATCGCCTGAAACCAACAATCTTCAGTGATAGCAGCTTTGAAGTTTTTGGGTTCGACTTTTGACAGTACAAAATTGTAGAAGCACCACAAGGAATCGGTAGCAAGCTATTTCCGGGTGGATACAGGTCGAGAAGGGTTCCTAATAATATTATCAATCGGATGGAAGTTGGTACATTTTTGGAGATGTTCATGAGGTTGAGTGGATTGGTTGGATTCAGCTATCGAAATTTCCCTAGATGATGATGCTTCAGAGCTCGGGTCATGATGTACCAAAGAAGATTGATGACCTAAAGATGATGGGGAATGATTTCTTAATGGTGCATCTTGATCAACGGAGATGGATATCGATGGACCAGATGGATAGACTAGAACTTGAGATGCAGGAACAGGAGGTACCAGACGATTAACAGTTGGAGGTTCAAAATATTCATCAAACATCAGCTAGAAAAAAATATCTAACTCTTTATAGGTGGGAGGTACATAAGGTGTTGTAGGAGTAGGATTAGGTACAAGCCTGGAACTGGTAGATCCAGGCGTCAAAAGGTTAGGTGCGGGTCCTGAACTGGAGTGTACAGGAGCCGTTTTCCCAGTCAACTCATCGAATGTAACGTGAATGGTTTCCATAATTTGGCAGGTTCGTTTGTTGTAAATTCGATAACCCTTCCTATTTGGTGCGTAACCAACAAAGAACCCAATGTCTGCTTTAGCCTTTAATTTTCCAAGATCTTCACTATCATTAGTTGGGTAGCATAGCGCACCAAAGACACGAAGAAAAGAAAGATCTAGTTTCTTGTCATGCACAAGTTCATACGGGGTTTTGTTTTGAAGAGTATGTATTAGGAATCAGTTTTGGGTGAAACAGGCAGTAGCAATAACTTTTGCCCAAAGAAACATTGGAGCCTTGGAGAAAATCAGCATAGTCCGAGCAGCTTCCACAAGAGTGCGGTTCTATCGTTCGACAACGCCGTTCTACTAAGGAGTTCTCGGAATAGTTTTCTCGTGAGTAATGCCGACACTTTCATAGTAAGCAGTTAAGTCTTTATTGACAAATTCTATGCCATTATTAGTGTGAACATTCCTGACCGTCTTGTTGAGACCGACTTGTAGTTGTTTTAGCAGTTTGACAACAAACTCTGGAGTCTCATCCTTTGATCTCAAAAACTTCACCCATGTAAACCTTGAATAGTCGTCAACTATTACAAGAATATATTTCTTCCCATTAATACTCTGCACTCTCATTGGTCCGCATAAATCCCTGTGAAGGGTGTGTAGAACTTCCATAATGGTTTTAACCATTTTGGGTTTATCGGTTGCTTTCCTGCTCTTTCCAAGTTTACATGTGGAACACAAATGATCATTTTTAAACTTCAACCTAGGTAAGCCTCGAACAAGATATTTACGAGCAAGATCATATAAGGTACCGAAGTTTAAGTAATTTAAATGGCGATGCCACAACCAGGATTTGTGCTTTGAGGCTTTAGACAGTAAGCAAATAGGAGAGGACCTTATCATGTCTTGATCAGATATGGTGTATAAGTTCATGCCACGACTGCCTTTAATAAGATCGACAACATCTAAATCTCTAATGAAACATGTGTGTTTCTGAAGGCAACTTCATGATCGGAGTCGTAAAATTGACCAACAGAGAAAAGCTTGTGACCAAGTCCTTCCACATAGTATACCATAGAGATCATACTGTCACCAATTACATAATCTCCATAACCCATAATTGCACCAAAATGATCGTTTTAGAATCTGACATTCCCAATAAACTTTTTCATGAAATTCCTTATCCATGAGCGATCTCCAGTCATATGTTTTAAGCAGCCTGAGTCTAAATACCAAAGGACGATCTGTACGACCTGCATTTGAACAAATATGACAATGGAGAGTTTGAAAAATTAGATCCCCAATTGTAGTTAGGGTCTCGTTGGTTAGAGCAAACAAGATGATATTCCATAGGAGTGTTGTTTCCCTATGGGTTAGCGGGTATGGTACCACGATTAAGAGCAGTAGGCCTACCTAAAGGGCACTGTCCTCCTAACAGGATTAGTCTACCAGTGGGCTTCCATTGTTTTACAAGCACTACTTTAGGTTTAGTATTCCTAGTTAAAGGGCACTGTGCACCTAAAGGGAATATTCTACCAGTGGGCTTCTAATGATATCCCACGGTGATGAATACTTTGCCTGTGGGCTTCCATGTTTGTTTAACCTGTTTGACTCTAAAAAAATTTCTGACTGGGGTGGTT
Source organism: Tanacetum coccineum (assembly GCA_026074375.1). Lineage (NCBI taxonomy): Eukaryota > Viridiplantae > Streptophyta > Magnoliopsida > Asterales > Asteraceae > Tanacetum > Tanacetum coccineum. The sequence goes on from BQNB010009671.1 coordinate 48,568, forward strand.
TGGAAGACTTTAAGGAATTTTCAACACATTTATCATGATTAAAGGAAATAATGCATTCATTACATGTCTTGCAAAGTGAATTAGAATTCGTATTAAATACAGTACGCCTAACGCTAGTACTTGAATCAACACGATTCTTTTTGCTTAGTTTAGACTTATTTTTCCTATGGTGGTCTTTTACTTTCTTTTCAGGCACACTGTTAGCTGGCAAGGTCTTATCATTCATTTTGTTGCTATTAGACTGAGACCTTCTAGCTTTAGTGGCATTGCTTACTCCTGTAGAATGAATAATAGGAACATTAGTCTTTTGAACTGTTGGGTGCTTAACATGGTTTGTTGTATTGTTGCCTGAAGTTCAGTAAAGGTTACATGCTTTTTCCTAGTTAAAGGTGTAGTAGCAATAACTTTATCTTGTTTGTTACGCGCTTTAGGACATGAGGCACTCACATTTTCTAATAATTCCTGAGACTGTTTAGTGTAAACGCAGGCATAGTCCAGACTATGATGAGAAGGTCGTTTACTTCTAGCCTCTTCAACTATCTCATGGAGAGTATCTAAGGTATCCCTAAGGTGGTTGAGATAATGGTAATGAACATCCCTATTGTTTCACTGACTTGGAGGAAATGATTCAACCTCAATTGCATACTTTTCAAAAACAGAAACCTTTGTTGATTCAACATTGGTAGTGACGCATGGCATCTTCCCCTTGAGTTGAGTCTTTAGATTCTTAATTTTAGTTTGTAAAGACGTTGTCCTTTTGATGGTTTTAACAGGCGTTATTTAAATAAAGTTAAATAACTCTTGATAATGATGTTTAACCTTTTCATTTTTAGCTTCAAAATGTTCTAGTTGTTCTTGCAAAGCTATGACAGTTTCGGTTAAATGTAAATTTTTAGAATCTAGAGACTTATAGTCAAAGGTGCTTATCTCATCACGTTTGTTAGCTTTCAACTGAGAAATTTAAGCTTTTAACTTATGGATAGTGTTTTTGTGACCTTGAATCTGATCATCCCGTTTCCCGAGTTCAAAAAATGCATCAAATTCAGGAACATCCTTAGATGACTTGGATTTGAAGTTTTCAATATTTTCTTTAAGATGTTGATACTTTAATTGTAAATTAAGGTGAGAAATCTCTAATTTTGAAAAGTCCTTGATCATGGTATCATGATCATTGATCGTTGAAAATCAATATATAATATATAATACGTATAATATATAAGTATAAAGAAAATTACTAAAAACCTTTGAGGACAAAGGTTAAAAGCAATTTCTACAAAAATATCACACGTTTAAACCGGTAAGCATTCACCGGGTCGTTTCACCCAAAGAATTATGAAATTGAGACCTAGTTTGTAATTTGGACAACGATTTGAATGGTTTCGAATATTTTGATTTGATTATCTATTTCTACGAATTTAAAACACACAAAACAATTAAGGCAACTCAAATTAAAACTAAAATCGGGGATCCTAAAAACGCGCTAAATAATCAACTAAGTCAAATTTAAACCCTAAAATTATTTTAATGCATGTAAACCTAGAAAGTGACAAAAGAAAATTTTAAAAAAAATTTATATATTATTATTTTTTTATTTTTTTTTTAAGAAACTAGAAACTAAAGAAAGCTAAAACCTTATTTGTTTGCAAGGGATTTCAACTTGTCCCACCCTAGCATTCTGGTTAACTGAATATGAGTGTGAGTCGTTCGAACCAAGAGGTCAGGGGTTCGAACCCTGGCCTCACCTTTTTTTATTTTTGAAAACTTAAAACACAAAAGTTATAGATGACATCTTTTTGAACAATTTTAATAAAGACAATTTATTATGAATCTCAAAGATAAGCTCAAAAAGAGCTTATCTAATCTGCTACTACAGTGAGTTAACCTTTTTAAGCTCAAAAACTAAATAACACAAAAAGGTTTGCACAAACTTGAATTCAAGCTCCAATTCTAAACCAACAGCTGTTCTAGAAAGCTTATGATGCTCTTTGACTAATTCTAACAACTTAAGCTAGCTTATAACACTTTAAAGCTGATTAATCTAATGATCTAAGAAGCTAAGTCTGAAAATCAGTTTTTAAGTCCAATTTTAAGATAAGCTATAAGCTTCAATAAGCCATACCAACAACTGAGCTTTTGAAAACTAAATGACCTAATGCTAGACTACAAATCCAAATCATAAAATCAACTACTTACACTTAGAAGCAAATGATCTAAATCTAGAACTGATCACAGAAAGCTATTTTTAGTTTTTCTGTTTGTATAAGCTAAATTGCAGACCAGATTTAAGCTACTAAACAAGCTGCTTTTTGAAATCTAAGTTTTACACTAAGTTAACTACTATATGAACTAAATGTCTACTGATTTTTATAAGCTAGAACAACTTTTATCTATATTAAAACTAGGATTAAAGTGACAGCTAAATTACACTACCAGTATTATCTATTTAGGCTACCAGTACCGAATCCAAAGTGGATCAAATCTTACTACCTTTGACTATAAGAGTCAAACCAATCCTATACACTCAAATGTTAGTGAATTTGAACACTATACAACAACAAACCTAGCATTACTAAGCTTGGATCCAAACACTTGACTTATGGACTGATCAAGTAACATAGATGCAAAATTTTTACTTCCAAATGCTTTGAGTTTGGATCTGAAGTGATCCAAACTTGATCAAAATTACTCAAAAACAGTTTTCAAATGATTCTAGACTTGAATTGATAACAATGAACATCCACAACTGAATTTAGCACAAACTGAGTTACTATCCCAAACACTCCTTAAGACAGATTTTAAGAAAATTTTAAGGACAAGAACTCAAATCCACCAAACAACTAATGAATTGCAGGACCTAAAAAGCTCAAATATCAACTAACAATCAATTCTAAACAATCAAACAAGCTTATACTAACAGATTCAAGTGAATGCATATATTTTTGGATTTTTAATGATTTATGAGACAAAATTATGAAAACTATGATCTAGACTATAAAACTTAAAAACAGATAATCAAACTTAACTAATAAGATATAAAAAACAATTAGAAGCACAAATAAGCAAGATATAAGCTGAGATTAAGCGAAAGCACGAATTAAGCTAAAACTTGAAATGAAACTTGAACTTACAAGAGGCCTTTGCACAAACAAGGCAAATATGCTCGAGGAGCTACTCAACAACTCTAGCTTATCACAAGGATAAGCTAGTAAAGTCCTATAAGCTCTTCCAAGGTAAGCTTATCATCCAAAGCAACCAAATCCAACCATAGCATAAGGTATTAAACTGATTTTAGATTTAAGTAAAGTTAATGATTGAATTGAATCAATCTAAGCTTAGAGACTTAGATGAGCTTAAGATTAGCTTATTAGAAGCTTATGTAACATAAGAGAACATGATTGAGTGAATTGAAACAAGGAAATGAACACAATATTTTTGGATTTTTATTTATTTATGAAATTTAAAGAGTACAAGTGCTTGATTAAGTAAAAAACTTGAAATGGAAATTGAAAATTACAATTGAGAAAGAAAATTGACATAGATTCGATACTAAAAATCTACATACCAAACTAAAGAAATGAGGGACTAGTTATAGGAGATGAGGAGAGGTCTTGGGGTCTTGAGTGAGTCATCAGTCTCTCTTTGGATTAATTTCCAATCATTGGATCTTTAATTCTAGCCCTTGGATTATCATTCTCTCACACGTATCATGAATGGACTAATAGGAGAGTGCCAAGTGTCCAATTAGGAGCGGGGATGAGGTGGATTAATCTTTAACAGACTGGGTTAAGTCACCCCACCTTGGTTGAATCGGGGTTAATGTCTAGTTAGGGGAGCGAGGTAAGATTTGGGTGAATTTGGTTTCCGCGCCTTTTGGCGGGAAATTTAGTTAGGGATTGTATTGATTATTTGGGATTATTGACCGAGTGTAAATGGTTTGACGTGGGTTTAAGTTGGGTATGGGCTCGGTTGAGTTTTGGGCCGTGGTAAAAGGGTTAAAGGTTAAAAAAGGTTTATTATTTAAGAGTTAACGACCCTTAGTTAAGGGACTAACGGTGTTAGGGTTTTTGGACTTTTATTGAATATGATTTAACAATAAGGACATTTTGGGTATTTAAGGGTTTTATCATTTAGTGGTTTGACCAAGGGTTGACCATGTTGACTTTTGTTGACCTTTAATAGAAGACATCCGGCTCTTGTGCACTCTTTCCATTCCCGTGTCCATGTTTGTCCGGTTTTGACCGTTTTCTTGTGATTTTTGCATTATCCGTACCAACACATCACAAATGACAAAACAAGCAATATACAAGCATAATTTGCACAATTTGTTCATTTAAAGGATATTTTTGATATAAAAAGAATATGTGATTTCTCACATATCCAAATTCCCCAAACTAAGTGATTGTCGTGTCCTTACGCAATATTATATGCCTTAAAACCAAATACCTCAAAACATCCCCTAACTAATCCTTTAAGAAGTAGTAAAGTCTTTTGTGGGGAGAGTTAAATCACAAGCTTTAAAACACCCCATTTTCCCATTTTTAAAACTTTTTTTTTCATTTTTATGATTTTTATGATTTATATCCTACAACTTACAATTTATTTATGCGTGGCATAATGTATTGCTCTCATTATTCGTTGATAACTTTTAGGATCATGGAACAAAAAGCGTAATTGTGTCCAAATAGATAAATTCATCATCCCCGACTTTCACCTCTCCAAGCCAAGCTTAAAAACAAGATCATTGTAAATTACAAGTTATAATGCTAACACTACTCATAAAAGCTAATTGTGAACTTACTTTTACTCCCTTATTCCCTAATTTTGTATCTCAAGATTTTATTTAAGTCATATACCCGAAGGCTCTTTAAGACTTTATTTTGATACTTATTAATTCCAAAAATAAAGCGTAACGGTTAAAAACACAATAATTAGCTCATAGCCCTTTTTCAAAAGATCAAATGTCGTCAAGATTAAAGTCCACATCGAGGTGACCAAAATTTGGCTTTTATTAGGTTACTTAAGCAAGGTACCATTCATGTCATATACCCTAAGGCTCTTTAAGACATCAATGGACCAATCTTGTTTGCACCACATACCCTAAGGCTCTTTAAGGTACAAACAAGACAAAAATTAAGCAATAATATCCATTCCATATACCCTAAGGCTCTTTAAGGAATGAATAAGGCTATAATTTCACTTATTAAATTCTACTTACCCCATATACCCTAAGGCTCTTTAAGGGATAAGCAAAATATTTATTATTGTGATACATATAGTATGCCAAATTAAATATTCCTGATGTGTACTCATCTCAATCACAAAGGAACTAAAGAAAACTTCTATTAACTCATTATTAACAAAAAAAAACCGCACAACTCTATTTATTAAACAATAATATATAAAAGTGAAACAAGCTACTGGGAGAAAAAACCACAATTAACACTTATGAGCCTTAAAGAAATCCAACTATTCTATGTTTAGCATCAAAACTTATACTCTACTCTATCATCTCTTGTTCTTCACAATTTAAAATTTCTAAGAAATAAATTCGTGAATACTTAGCCTAACGAATTAAGATCGGCACTCTAACAAGTCACATAGACTGGCAACAATCTCAACTCTAATAAATTGATTTTTGCATATTTAAAATCAATTATGGGAACTTGCAAAGTCTTGACCTTTTCAAGCTAGACTAGCATTTTATATCTCCATATATAAAAGATTAGCAAAATCAATCTATTTAAAGTTAAGGAGAAAGCTAAGATATAAAACCGGTCGGGTCAAAATTTAATTTTTGTTCTCACCAACGGAAAACCTACATTCGTGTCAACTATTTTTTTTTTTAGGTAAACTAAACTAGATATTAAGACTTAAAAATTTAAATTTTTTGTGGGAAAACAGGGTACGTGAGAACAACGGCAAAAGTAGGCAAAATCATATCGAAGATATACTACCCCATACTAAAATTAAACATTGTCCTCAATGTTTCCTAGCCTAAGACTTAAAAACCCCATACTGGAACTCAAAAAGTTGAATGCATAATCCAAGCATAAAGAAAGTATCACAAAAATATTAAGCCGTTTATTAAGTATGCTAAAAGATAAATGTTAGTCGATAATAATCTTAGGATATCGGATTTCCCCAAACTAATGGCAAGCAAAGGCTCGGAAGCTCGAGTGGACCAGGACAAAACACCGAACACAAGAGTCTTCAGAAAATATTGGGTTAAATCTGCAAATAATCACAAACACAAACAATAAGAATCGAAAGAGTACAAGCTTCCTCACATCACAATAGAACTAAGAAAGAAGATAGAAAGATAAGCATGGGGTGCATCCCACGAAGCACTTTGTTTTTGGTAACTGAGTCATATAGCTTGACTCCATCCCTGAATTCATTCATCCTTGGAGAAAGTGTGGAGATCCTGGACTACCTTGGGTGGTAAGTACCCTCCGAAGTAATGCTTTACACGATGACCATTCACCTTAAAGTTTGGACCATCGGGTTGAGATAACTCGATGGTTCCGTATGGAAAAACTTTGGTGATGGTGAAAGGTCCTGACCAACGAGTTTTAAGCTTTCCCGAGAATATCTTTAGACGAGAGTTGAAGAGTAAAACTCGATCACCAACATTAAAAATGCGGTTTCTGATCTTTGAGTTGTGAAGCTTCTTCGTCCTCTCTTTATATATGAAAGAATTCTCATAAGCTTGATCACGAAGCTTATTAAGCTCATTTAATTGAAGCTTCCGGTGATCACCCGCGGTTTTAAGATCAAAATTAGCACGTTTCAAAGCCCAATATGCTTTATGCTCTAACTCAGTAGGTAAATGGCAAGACTTTCCGTACACTAACTTGTAGGGCGTTCAACCAATCGGTGTCTTAAAAGTGGTACGAAATGCCCATAAAGCGTCATCTAGTTTGTATGACCATGAGGCACGGTTTTCTCCAACCGTCCTTTCTAGAATACGTTTCAAACCACGATTAGACACCTCCACTTGACCGCTCATTTGAGGGTGGTAGGCGGTAGCTAAACGATGTGCGACCCCATACTTAGACATTACATTAGCAAACTGATCATTACAAAAATAGGTCCCATGATCGCTTATAATAGCTCTAGGCGTTCCGAATTGGGCAAAAAGAGACTTCAAAAACTTTACTACAACTCTAGCATCATTTGTATGGAGCCCTTTGCTTCCACCCATTTCGAAAGATAATCAATGGCAACGAGGATGTATTTATTCCCATGTGAAGACAGAAATGGTCCTATAAAATCAATACCCCATACATCGAAGATTTCACAAACTTATATAACGTTTTGAGGCATCTCATCTCATTGTGAAATTTTTCCTTATCTTTGACACGTATCACAAGATTTGGTCATTGTATAGGCATCTCGATATATGGTTGGCCAAAAGAAACAGGTATCAAATACTTTTCGAGCGGTGAGATTGGCATTATGATGGCCCCTGGTGGGTCATCCATGACAAGCTTTGAGGATATCATTAGCTTCTTGCCCATGCACACACCGTCGAATAAATTGATCCGCACAAATACAAAGAAGATAGGGATCGTCCCAGAAATAATGTTTAACGTCCTTGAAAAACTTCTTATTTTGTTGAGTCGTCATTCCTTTGATGATAAAATTCCCCGCATGGTAATTTGCATAGTCCGCAAACCATGGGGTACTCTCACTAGTTAATGCCCCAAGAGTCTCTAAAGGAAAATTCTCATTTATGTCTTTATTTTCTAACACATCCTTATGAGGATTCTCAAGTCTCCATAAATGATCAGCCGCGAGGTTCTCACTTCCTTTTTTATCACCAATAGTGATATCAAATTCTTGTAGGAGAAGAACCCACCGGAGCAACCTTGGCTTGGCGTCTTGTTTGTTCATAAGGTACTTTAAAGCCGAGTGATCCGTATACACTATGCTTTTAGATAAGACAAGATATGGCCGAAACTTTTCAAAAGCATACACAACGGCAAGCATTTCCTTTTCCGTGGTAGTGTAATGAATTTGAGCTTCAGTCATTGTCTTACTAGAGTAATGTATAGGCTGAAAGTGCTTCATCTTTCGTTGTCCTAAAATCGCACCAATCGCAAAATCACTTGCATCACACATAAGTTCGAAAGGTAGGTTCCAATCCAGGACAACTAAGATTGGACCTTCGGTAAGCTTCTTTCTAAGAGTCTAAAAAGCATCAATACAATCCTTAGAAAACACAAACGGTGTTTCCTTCTCAAGAAGGCGAGTCATTGGTCTAGCTATTTTGGTAAAGTCTTGGATAAAACGTCGGTAAAAACCTGCATGACCTAGAAAACTCCTAACACCTTTTACGGTAGTCGGGTGAGGTAGCTTAGCGATGACATCGACTTTAGCACGATCGACCTCAATTCTTGACTTTGAAATTTTATGCCCTAACACAATTCCTTCTCTACACATAAAGTGACATTTCTATTAATTTAGTACTAAATTCGTGTCTTCACACCGTTTTAGCATCTTTTCTAAATTGAAGAGGCATGAATCAAAACTATCCCCAAAAACTGAGAAATCATCCATAAATACTTCCATAGTCTTTTCGATCATATCATGGAATATGGCCATCATACACCGTTGGAAAGTACCGAGAGCATTACACAAGCCAAAAGGCATGCGACGGTACGCGAAAGTTCCATACGGGCATGTGAAAGTAGTTTTCTCCTGGTCTTGGGGATCTATTGGTATTTGGAAATACCCCAAAAATCCATCTAGAAAACAATAAAACTCATTTCCGGCTAATCTCTCTAACATCTGATCCATAAATGGCAATGGAAAATGATCTTTTCGAGTTGCTTCATTTAACTTCCTATAGTCGATACAAACTCTCCACCCGGTAACTAAACATGTCGGAATTAATTCATTCTCTTCATTAGCAACAACGGTTATTCCTTTTTTCTTTGGAACATAATGCACTGGACTAACCCATGGGCTATCGGAGATCAGGTAAATCATACCGGCATCAAGAAGTTTTAGGACCTCCTTTTTGATTACCTAGTGAATTTTTAGGTTAACCCGTCTTTGACTTTGAACCATAGATTTGTAATCATCCTCCATCAAAATTTTATGTGTACAAAAATGAGGGTTGATACCCTTGATGTTGGTGATTTTCCAAGCAATGGCCCGATTATGAGATTTAAGCACCTTTAAGAGAGCATCTTTTTCATCATTTTTTAAACCTTTTGCAATAATTACTTGTAACTTGTCATTTTCTTCCAAGTACGAATATTCCAAATGAGATGGTAAATCTTTTAACTCTAGTTTCGGAGGCTCTTCAATTGAAGATTTCGCCTTGGTCGCTTCACTTTGTTTAAGGTCCATCGGAGGAAGTTGAAACGGGTTATTATTTAACAATTTTTCGATCAAACAAATATCTTCCTCCGGATCGCAATCGGCGTAATCAATTTCCGGTGAAATCGAATCGTCCTTAAGATAAGCTTCGATTTCTTTTGAAATGAATTCGGAAGTAAACGGCTCAGACGTCGGGGTGGGATTGCCACCCGGAGAATTATTATAAAATTCTAGCAATTCTGGAGCATACTCCTCACAAACTGCATCAATGATGTCAATTCGGTTTATCGACTTATCATTTGTAGAGGTGTATCTCGTGGTTTGATCTAGATTAAAAGTGACGGCTTCGTTATCAACCCAAAGGGTTATTTCTTATCTATAAACATCAATTAAAGCATGACCGGTTCTCAAAAAGGATCTCCCAAGTATGAGAGGAACTCAAGGATCGGCTTCGAAATCAACAACAACAAAGTCGGTAGGAAAGTGGAACTTTCCTACTTTAACGTAAACGTCTTTAGCGAGTCATTTGGGATGAGTTATGGATCGATCTGCTAACTCTAAAGTCATCCGAGTCGGTGTAAGATCGGGTAGGGAAAGCTTTTTCCAAAAGGAAAGAGTCATAAGATTTATGCTCGCGCCAAGATCGGCCAAGGCGTGACATACATCCATTCCCGGAAAATTGCATGGAATAAGAAACTTGCTGGGATCTTCAAGCTTTTCAGGAAGCTTTTTAAGAAGCATCGCCGAACAATTCTCGTTCAACGGTATCTTAGCTAATTCAAGCAATTTTTCCTTATTCATGAGCAAACTCTTTATCGTAGGAGCAAATCTTGGCATCAAAAGTAAAGCATCCGCGAAACTAATGTCGAAGCGCAAATCTTGAAAGATTTGGAAGATCTTCTCCATTTGATTTGAAGCTTTGTCACGGGACTTTTGATCATCTCGTCGTGAAGGATAAGGAATATTCGGCTTAGGTAAACTCTTCGGAACATCGGGTTCCGAAATAGAAATGGGGGTAACCGGAGGTGGGATTTGAGCGGTACTTCCTTGGAAATTAGATTGCTCCTTATCCGTTGTCTCCTCGGTTTCTCGTTCTACTACCTTTTTAGGAGAAGGATTAGTAGGAATCAAGGGTCCCTCGTAAGCAACACCACTTCGAGTAGTGATCGCTTTCATCTCACCCTTCGGGTTTGGAATGGTATTACTCGGAAGAGTACCCGAAGTTGAGGCTTGGTTTTGAAACAATCCACATATCATGTTTTGCAAATTATTTTGAAAAGTAGTTTGTTGATTCATCATGACGGCTTGTTGAGATTTTATCGTGTTTTGAATTTCATTCTTAAGGTCTCCTTTCAACGAGTTGATTTGATTTTGCATGTTTCTCATCATTTGATCGTTATTTCTCTTGTAACTCGAAAAATCATTTGAAAACTCTTGTTGAACTTGATTATTAGGCACTTAAAAAGGTTGGTTTTGAAATCCTTAGTTTTGAAAATTTAGAGCATGATTATTTTGAGCTTGAAAACCTTGATTACCATGAAAATTATTTCCCCGATTAAAATTATTCACTTGACCTTGATTATTATTGTACCTATTTTGACCATTGTTTTGCACCGGAGCAAAACCTGGTGGTGCCATTTGATTACTAACTCGGTTTGGAGGGTTAACTTGATTGTAAGTACCCGTAGTCGCACAAACACTAGCTTGATTATTATCGGAAGTCAGACAATTATACCAAGAATGAGCACCACCACAAGTAACGTAAGTTTCCTCAGACGCTTTAACTGGAGCGGGAGTGGCAACTTTCTTAGAAACAATCTTGACTAAGGTCGAAAGTTGATCCGCAAGCTTATCAATTCTCTCATCCGTCTTACTAACACTTTCCGTAGAAGTCGTATTCATCCTAGAAGCATTTGATTTGTTTCATGAATAACGCACTTTTGCTTTATTCTCAATTATATTCAAAGCTTCTCTAGTCGTCTTACTCAAAAGATTTCCACCCGCCGCGACATTTAAGGAGTCTTGATCGTTGTCGTTCAAACCATTATAGAAAGTATCTATCTGAGTTAACTCCATAAATCCATGGTGAGGACAAGCTCTAAGCATTTCCTTAAATCGTTCCCACGCTTCACTAAAAGACTCATCGAATTTTTGGGTAAATCGAGAGATTTTATTCTTTAAATGAGTCATTTTCGAGGGAGGGAAAAATTGATTCACGAATTTGGTAACGAGATCCTCCCAAGTCAAGTTTTAGCAGCCCCCTCGAGTGAATATGAAAACATCATTAGCTTAATCAGATCGTTTGGCACATTCCAAAATCGTAGAGTCGAGGTAATCCTTTTGAAACTATTGATATGAGCATGAGGATTTTCGTTCTCTAAATCGTGAAACGGGTTCGCTTGAACTAATTGTAACAAATTCGTCTTAATCTCAAAATGATCCGCATTAATTTCCGGTAAAATGATAGCTTCTCCATACCGTTCCGTGGGTGCACGGAGTAGCTCTTCCATTGTACGTTCCGCCATTGGTGCAACGATAGTACGAAACTCGGGTTCGACTATGTTTGGAGCACGTCCTTTATTTTGACGTCTCGGAATGGTGACGTTTGAATTATTTGGAAAATTGGAATTTCTAGTGTGCATACACTAAACAAACAAAAATGATAAAAGAAAAGAGAAAAGAAAATATTTTTGTTTACCGAATAATCAACAAACTTAGGGTAACTATCTTAAGTAGAATAAATTTTACAAAAGAGGTGCGCCTTTTTCGTAAGTGACACAAACAGAAAAAATTTTAATCTTAGGTTCAGGAACTTATTGATGGATAATACTTCAATTGAAAGTATTGTTTGTAGGTGTTCTTTTACCAATTTTGTAAATTTTTTATTTCTTATATTAATGAATTCACAAGAAAAATCAAAAAATCCGGAAGAGCAAATATTTTTGTATTTTTGTTTTTATTAATCTTCTACTTATACTAAAAAGAAAAGAAAAATATATGTTTTTTTTATATTTTTAATAATTTTTTTATATATATTTTTGATTTTCTCAAAAGCTTAACTTTCAAAAACGAAATGTTCTCCAAATCACGATCGACAAACTGCAAACAAAGGAATCTTAATCACAAATCCCCGGCAACGGCGCCAAAAATTGATCGTTGAAAATCAATATATAATATATAAGTATAAAGAAAAATACTAAAAACCTTTGAGGACAAAGGTTAAAAGCAATTTCTACAAAAAATATCACACGTTTAAACCGGTAAGCATTCACCGGGTCATTTCACCCAAAGAATTATCAAATTGATACCTAGTTTGTAATTTGGACAACGATTTGAATGGTTTCGAATATTTTGATTTGATTATCAATTTCCACGAATTTAAAACACACAAAACAATTAAGGCAACTCAAATTAAAACTAAAATCGGGGATCCTAAAAACGCGCTAAATAATCAACTAAGTCAAATTTAAACCCTAAAATTATTTTAATGCATGTAAACCTAGAAAGTGACAAAAGAAAATTTCCTAAACAAAAAAATTTTATATATTATTTTTTTTAAAAAAACTAGAAACTAAAGAAAGCTAAAACTTTATTTGTTTGCAAGGGATTTCAACTTGTCCCACCCTAGCATTCTGGTTAACTGAATATGAGTGTGAGTCATTCGAACCAAGAGGTCAGGGGTTCGAACCCTGGCCTCACCTTTTTTTATAATTTTTTTTATTTTTAAAAACTTAAAACACAAAAGTTATAGATGACATCTTTTTGAACAATTTTAATAAAGACAATTTATTATGAATCTCAAAGATAAGCTCAAAAAGAGCTTATCTAATCTGCTACTACAGTGAGTTAACCTTTTTAAGCTCAAAAACTAAATAACACAAAAAGGTTTGCACAAACTTGAATTCAAGCTCAAATTCTAAACCAACAGCTGTTCTAGAAAGCTTATGATGCTCTTTGACTAATTCTAACAACTTAAGCTAGCTTATAACACTTTAAAGCTTATTAATCTAATGATCTAAGAAGCTAAGTTTGAAAATCAGTTTTTAAGTCCAATTATAAGATAAGCTATAAGCTTCAATAAGCCATACCAACAACTGAGCTTTTGAAAACTAAATGACCTAATGCTAGACTACAAATCCAAATCATAAAATCAACTACTTACACTTAGAAGCAAATGATCTAAATATAGAACTGATCACAGAAAGCTATTTTTAGTTTTTCTGTTTGTATAAGCTAAATTGCAGACCAGATTTAAGCTACTAAACAAGCTGCTCTTTGAAATCTAAGTTTTACACTAAGTTAAATACTATATGAACTAAATGTCTACTAATTTTTATAAGCTAGAACAACTTTTATCTATATTAAAACTAGGATTAAAATGACAGCTAAATTACACTACCAGTATTATCTATTTAGGCTACCAGTACCGAATCCAAAGTGGATCAAATCTTACTACCTTTGACTATAAGAGTCAAACCAATCCTATACACTCAAATGTTAGTGAATTTGAACACTATACAACAACAAACCTAGCATTACTAAGCTTGGATCCAAACACTTGACTTATGGACTGATCAAGTAACATAGATGCAAAATTTTTACTTCCAAATGCTTTGAGTTTAGATCTGAAGTGATCCAAACTTGATCAAAATTACTCAAAAATAGTTTTCAAATGATTCTAGACTTGAATTGATAACAATGAACATCCACAACTAAATTTAGCACAAACTGAGTTACTATCCCAAACACTCCTTAAGACAGATTTTAAGAAAATTTTAAGGACAAGAACTCAAATCCACCAAACAACTAATGAATTGCAGGACCTAAAAAGCTCAAACATCAACTAACAATCAATTCTAAACAATCAAACAAGCTTATACTAAAAGATTTAAGTTAATGCATATATTTTTGGATTTTTAATGATTTATGAGACAAAATCATGAAAACTATGATCTAGACTATAAAACTTAAAAACAGATAATCAAACTTAACTAATAAGATATAAAAAACAATTAGAAGCACAAATAAGCAAGATATAAGCTGAGATTAAGCGAAAGCACGAATTAAGCTAAAACTTGAAATGAAACTTGAACTTACAAGAGGCCTTTGCACAAACAAGGCAAATATGCTCGAGGAGCTACTCAACAACTCTAGCTTATCACAAGGATAAGCTAGTAAAGACCTGTGAGCTCTTCCAAGGTAAGCTTATCATCTAAAGCAACCAAATCCAACCATAGCATAAGGTATTAAACTAATTTTAGATTTAAGTAAAGTTAATGATTGAATTGAATCAATCTAAGCTTAGAGACTTAGATGAGCTTAAGATGAGCTTATTAGAAGCTTATGTAACATAAGAGAACATGATTGAGTGAATTGAAACAAGGAAATGAACACAATATTTTTGGATTTTTATTTATTTATGAAATTGAAAGAGTACAAGTGCTTGATTAAGTAAAAACTTGAAATGGAAATTGAAAATTACAATTGAGAAAGAAATTTGACATAAATTCGATACTAAAAATCTACACACCAAACTAAAGAAATGAGGGACTATTTATAGGAGATGAGGAGAGGTCTTGGGGTCTTGAGTGAGTCATCAGTCTCTCTTGTGGCCCTTGGATTAATTTCCAATCATTGGATCTTTAATTCTAGCCCTTGGATTATCATTCTCTCACACGGATCGTGAATGGACTAATAGGAGAGTGCCAAGTGTCCAATTAGGAGCGGGGATGAGGTGAATTAGTCTCTAACAGACTGGGTTAAGTCACCCCACCTTGGTTGAATCAGGGTTAATGTCTAGTTAGGGGAGCAGGGTGAGATTTGGGTGAATTTGGTTTCCGCGCCTTTTGGCAGGAAATTCAGTTAGGGATTGGTTTGATTATTTGGGATTATTGACCGGGTGTAAATGGTTTGACCTGGGTTTAAGTTGGGTATGGGCTCGGTTGAGTTTTGGGCCGTGGTAAAAGGGTTAAAGGTTAAAAAGGGTTTATTATTTAAGAGTTAACGACCCTTAGTTAAGGGACTAACGGTGTTAGGGTTTTTGGACTTTTATTGAAAATGATTTAACAATAAGGACATTTTGGGTATTTAAGGGTTTTATCATTTAGTGGTTTGACCAAGGGTTGACCATGTTGACTTTTGTTGACCTTTAATAGAAGACATCCGGCTCTTGTGCACTCTTTCCATTCCCGTGTCCGTGTTTGTCCGGTTTTGACCATTTTCTTGTGATTTTTGCATTATCCGTACCTACACATCACAAATGACAAAACAAGCAATATACAAGCATAATTTGCACAATTTGTTCATTTAAAGGATATTTTTGATATAAAAAGAATATGTGATTTCTCACATATCAATCATCATTTTGAATTTTTTTCAAGTAATTTGGAATTCTCAGCTTCAAGTTCAACAACACGAGTCATTGCAACATTATAAGCTTTAGATAAATCATTAAATCGAGATGCAGTTAAAGCAGAATCAGTGACAGTATAAAACACATCCTGGGCAATACAATTAGCAATCAAATTCTCGTTTGTGATGAGGAGATTTTTACGTTCAATCTCTCCATACTTTTTGTCGATGAAATTTTAGTCCACTTCAGCTTCCATATTTTCAAAAGCTGCTTTCGTAGCTCTAACTTCTTTAACAAGTGATCTTTGAACTTCTTCAAAATGTTCTTTGAGTAGACTAAAAATTGGAATGACTTCCATTAAGTAACATCATTTTGTTTGTTCAAAACCCTTTTCCCCTTCATTTATTCCCGTTGGTGTAATCCATTTTTTACAAGTTTTTTTCAAATTCCTAAAAAAGTTGAGTAATTACATACAGACCAATATTTACTTTACTTGTAGTTGGAAGTGTTCGGGGGACCAGATGGACAGGAGTATTGGGTGGATACACTGTCGCAGGTGGAAGAATTTGCAAGGGTAGGGCATTTGTTTTTAGATCTTCTGCTCTTTGCTTAAGGAGGTCTTTGGACCAAAATACTTGTTCAGGGGTTAGTTGGGTATGTGGTGTGAAAGTGGCAAGAAAATTTTCTTTGGAGTAATTAGGAGGTATAATTTTAATTTTCTTTTCCACACACACAGGGTCATTCATTTTCTCATTCATTTTATGCCTAGTAATCTCGGCTATCTCTAGGTCTTCCTCAGATGATGTAACACTTACAGCGACATGATGCGTCTTAAGAATTTCATCACCATTATAAAGTGCCGGTTGAACCATTTTGGCCTTTCTAAGGTAAAAAGGGTTATGGGTACCTATGGCCGTTATAGCATCTTGGTCATAGAATTTTTTAGGTTTTAGCATCATGTGAACAGTTTGAATGGAATGATCTTGTGAGTATAACTTATTCTCGAGTTTATCATTTAATTTTTTTAGATTTAAAAATCAGTTAGGAATTTAGTTTCTTTCTGTTTAAACTCATGTTTTAAAGCAGTTACAGTTTCCTCAATTATCTTGTTCCTCTTAATAGTTGAATTAAGTTGTAACTTAACAGAATGAAGTTCCTTCTTAAGATTTTCTTCCTTTTTATTACGATCTTGAATAAGTATACTCATTTGTTCATCCATTTTCTGTTCATGAAGTGTTAGATCAAACTTAGCACGTTGTTCATACATAGTAACTTGTTGCTTATAGATATTAAGTCCAGTGACTAAAGGGTCATGAGGAATGTACGCATTATTATCATGCAACACATATGCATTATTCGGAAGAGAAGATGCACAACTTGGTTCAACAAAAACTTCATTGATTGTCAAATAATGTTCATATGGAATAACATTACTATTACCCATATCGGCACCATTTAAGTCAATGACATGTTTCTGTTGAACTTCGTTATGAGTCTCATGTTCGTCCTGATTATCATCACAATGATCAATAGTATTTACCAGATCATGTACCTCAGATAAGCAGATCATGTACCTTAGATAAGATGGATGAATTTGATAGACTGGCTTGTAGATTTGCTGGCCTAGTTGAGGATAAGTTGGCCATGAATATTGACTAAGCAGTAGGTTTATCATCAACATCTGAGTCGAAAGCATCACATTCATCTGCCTGGAAAATGTTGTCATCATTCTGTGCTAAGTCTCTGACTGGTTAATCATCTATATCTGCATCAAAAGTGTTAGTTTATTCACTAGCCAGAAAGAGAAGCTTTTCCTCATCCAATACTACACCATTCTCTTGAACTTGCATCAGCAACATCTTGTCCTTGAAGAAATCAAAATTATGTGGACGCTTCGGCTGATTACAATTTCGTGCAATATGTCCAAGCCCATTACAGTATAACACTTAATCGGTTTTCCTTGACCCGCATTGGCATTCCCAACTTTATTCTGTGCTCCCCCATTTCCTGCTGCACCAGCTCCCCGAGCAAAGTTTCTCTGATTCTGATTCTATCGCCCTTGAACATTCTGAACCATGATCCTACCATCCTGAATTATTGCTTGATTGATGGTGTTAGAAGAGGTTCGAAGTTGGTTGTTTGTCTGAGGGAGAAGAGGTTCAAAGAGGTTCGAAGTTAGTTGTTTGGTGAGCGTTTCAAGTAGTTCATCATTTTGGGTGTATCTAGAGTCAAGGTGGGAATTTTCAGCAAATTGAGGAAACTGAAGATATTGGACATGTGGTGACTAAAGAGGTGTTAATGATGGGGGATATTGATAAGACTGAACATGTGACGATTGTGAATAGGGTTGAACGCTTGAGCCAAAAGCAAGTTGATCATTGGTAGTTGGAGTGATTTTTTCAATAATTAGCCGATCTTGTGCTGCATGCTTCTCATGTTGTTTCAAGTATGCGTACAGTTGTTCATGGTTTGCCTCTTTCAGTCCCTTGTTTAGTTTAACAGATGTTACAAACCTATCCCATTCAAGTGACATGTTGTTCACAAACTTGGAGTTTAGCTGAATGTTGGGCATTGTCATTATGATATTCCTCATGTCATTGACGAGTTTGTGGAACCGGACATAATACTCATTGATGTTTTCTCCAGGAAGCATCTTGAAATGTTCAAATTCATCATACAACTGAGATTCTCTGTCTTCTTTGGTGAGCTCAGATCCCGCAAGAAGCATTTTGACATTGTCCCAAATAGCTTTTGCTTCAATGTTGTAATTGATGAGCTTGTACATGTCTTTGGGTAATCCTTGAAGCACAATGTTGGTTGCACAGACATCAGCATTGAATTGTTTCTTATCATTGTCATTAAGATCATCATAAGTGTGAGGCCTTTCTGGTCCAAGAGGAACACCGCCTTCAGGTGTGGTTCCAAGTGTGTCCCTGGTGGTTCCAAGCTCAAATGTACCATGATTAATTGATTGAAGAATGTAAATTCCATTTTCCTTTTCCCTACAATACAGCCGAATTCTTTTTGACCATGAGTTGTAATCAATCCTATCGAGCATAGGAGGGCGGGTATCGGAACCGGCCGCTTCAATATCATCGGCATTACTAGACATTATTGATTACTTGTATTATGATAACCTTTGGATCGGTACAATGATTAGTGATTGTATGTTAAAAGTGGTGATTGAGTGTTTGAAGTGGTGAAATGTTATTCAAGTTTGTAAAGATTACATGTTGAAATTTGTCTAAAGGTCCAAATATCCAAAAGCTCACAACTCGTTGCCCTGTAACTCGCTGGAAGAGACTTCGCTAGAAAGAAACAAAATGGACAGAGTTCCTGTTCACAAGTCGCTAGAAAAGTATCTTTAAATAACCTGTAACTCGCTGGAAGAGACTTGACAACTCGCTAGCAAGAAACCAAATGGGCAGAGTTCCTGTTCACAAGTCGCTAGAAATTTGTCTTCAAATAACATGTAACTCGCTAGATCCAGCTCGCTACCTACAAGAAAAGTTAACTCGCTGACCTAAATTGCTACCTACATAATAAAACAAGTCGTTGACACAGTACTATCTGACACACAGTGTACTATTCTGACAACTTGCCAGTACAGTACCCTAACTTGCTATGAAGATCTTTAAACAGTGACTTAACTCGCTGGGAAGAGAAACTTGTACTTTCACCTAAAAACGCCTAAAAATTACCTTTTTGAACATTTTTGCTTGGTTTCTTTTGCACACTCAGTACTAGAAGGCTATAGCAACTATAAAAACATAAACTTTAATACCACAAACGTCAAGATGAAAGAGAACTAAGAACAATACTATAAACCTTTAAAAACCAAACTTTTGATCTAAACTAACCAAGAAAATGCACACACAATCTAGCTAATCATCCCATGGGATCTGATATCAATTATAGGATATTGGATATCATAACACAAGGGAAAGAATAAGGGCTGGCCAATTTATAGAGAGAGAAAGGAGAGGATTTCTAGTGAGAGAAAAACCTTATGTGTGTTATTGATAAAATGAACAACCAACCTCTTTCAATGGCTAGAAAGAGGCTTATATAGTGAGTTACATGCCCTAGAAAATGGGCTTTGGTGTGGGCTTACATGTGGGTAAAGACCCGGCCCAAAACCATAAGTCATACGCTTACTTTACATCTATGAGCTATGCTATTCTAGACAATACACGGGGTGACCGAGCCTTTTTCTTGAACCTAACAATTGGTGCACAAACATTCAACTTAAAATGAGTAACAGTTGATAAAAACACAAACAAGGACTAGCGGTGCAATTACGATTCACTTTTGAGGGCTAACGGGCTATTTTAAAAGAACCAAGGACTCACGGTGTAATGTAGTTTCAATGATGAGGGTTAATGAACAAACTAAGGATGAAATGTGAATTGGGCTTGAAGTCAAGGGACTGATTTTGTCAAAATCAAATTTTAGTTTAATAAATAAACATTTCCCTCCAATTTCTTTATCTCTTTCATTTGAACTTTAAGAATTGTAAACGTTTTGTGTATTAATCATTTTAAGTGGTACGGTTATCGTCAGTGAGAAGTAAATACACCACGTTGATCGAAAAGATGTCATGATCACGATGGTATAAGTTAACCGTCCCGTAGTGCACCGACACTCGAACTCAAAAAATCTGAAATTACTTAAAACTTGTATATTTTGCGTTTGATGATTGCTAATTTGGTTCTCACTTTGATGTTGTGAATTCGGTTGCTTCTTCAAAGTTGCAAATTCGGTGTCTACACAAACTGCTAATTCGGTTGCTTCTTCAAAGTTGTGAATTCGGTGGCTCCACAAACTGCTAGTTCGTTTCCTTCACTAGAGTTACTAATTCGGTTTCCACATACAGTTGCTAATTCGTATTCACTAGAAACCAAAACCGTACAACATCCTTCTTTTGTCTTCAACCGTAACAACAAAAATCTTATCGTCCTTGTTTCCTTAAAGATTGGATCTTGGTCTCTTCTTGTGTCAAAAATAAGCTTGAAAGATAAGCTTAAATAAGCTCAAAAATTAATAAGTTAACCACAATAAGCTCTTTACACCACAAGAATAAGCCACGAAATAGAGATGCCACAAAAAGCTTGAAATAAGCTTTTACCAACGAAATAAGAAATAGTGAACAATTTGTCAAAGAAGCTAATAAGACTTATAAGTAAAATAAAAGTATGTTGCAACAGTAGGAATGTAAGAAAAAGAAAAAAATATTGGATCTTTGTTTGTCAGCCCAATAGAGAAGAAAAAGTGTTATCGTGAAAGATTATGGAAACACTATTGATGAGCCCAAGATTTTGTTATTTTTACCTTGAAAATTCTAGTGATACTATAGAATAAGACGAACAGGAAAGAAAAAAAAATAGACAAATAAGCCGAATAGAACAAAATCTCACTAAGTCGAACCTAATAATTAGTAGCTTATAAATAAGCCGAATGAATAATCTCAAATTGAACACAACGAAACCACTAAACCCACCTGTGGCAAGTGATACCAAATGTTGTAACTCGGAATCACCTGTACTTCACCATTTGGAACAAGAAAAATAAGTTAGGAGATGATAAGAATTTTAGAGAGAGAAACTAAAGAGAAGAAAAAGAGTGGTTGATTACAAGTGTGTGTAACAAATGAGAACCAACAAATGAACCAACACCCTCTCCATTCTTGGAGAGGTGTATTTATAGTCAAACCAAGAGGCTTTCATGCCTTTGGTATTCGCCTCATACACGTGACCGATTAGCTTACATAAAAGAGCTTGTTTACCCGATCTAGCCTATTACAACGTTACTTAATTAGATGACTAAGACCTAATATTCTTAGTAAACGAACTTCCTTGTTTGATTCAATATTTGAGGCTAACAGACTTCATCTAAGGCATTTGGTAGTTCAAATAACACCCCTTTAGTAGCAAGGATTAATGACCTAAAAAGATAAATACGGGATGGTAAACTTGTGATTGTGAATGATGATGGGAAGCCATTAAAAAAGTTTGATAATCAGATTAATGCGGATAGTGATAGTGAAGCAGACGAGGTGTTCAATGAAACTGTAGGTTTTATGGCATCAACGAGTTCTAATGTTAACAAAAGTTATAGTGGCGTGGGAAATAAGAGTTTGTATTAATGATATCACAAATCAAGTATCTAAATGAGAAGCTAAGGAAAACCTAGAGAGAGAAAGAGAGGTGGATGATCACTTGTAGAGAGAGAAAGTAAAATGATATTAGTGTGTGTAACAAATGACCAACCCCCTCTCCATGGGATGGATAGGGTTTATCTATGTCTTACATTGGGTCGACCAAGCCTTGGTAATCCATAGGCTTGGCCCGGTTAGCTTAACTTTTAACCAAACGATTAACTATGAGCTACGAGATACTATATTGGTAGTGACTGAGTCTTTTCTTGATTTCTAACAATCTCCACCTAAGGGAGTTCACTCAAAATTACAAAAACTTAAGCCTAAAATTCTATGAATGTCTTCAGTCTTGCTCGTAGTCTTGATTATTTTATCTTTATCTTGTACCAATATGTAGTGAGCTTGATCTTGAGCTTGCTCCAACTTGCATGATAAACTATAATCTCAAACTTCTTGAGATCATCACATTTGCTTCATCATTTCAATAAGCTTGTTATCTTGTGAACTTGGTGACTTCTGGACCGACATGCTTATACATTTCTTTCGTCTTGAAAGCTATTAAATAATCTCACTTGGAATGCTTCATCTTGAACACTTAATGACTTCAAGGAAGATCTTTTTAAGTATCAGAGTAGCGGAATACTTGAGTAATATGTACTTGAGCCTTCATTATGTCTTTATATTTGTTGATCGAGTATGATCATGCAGTTATGAACTTGACTCTGCTGGAACGAAATATCTCCATCTCTATCTTTACATGAACCTGTAATAAAACAGTTAGCAATAAAGCTTGTGGACGAATATGGCTTTATCATTTGTCTAGGTTTGGTTAGATTAACCTCTGGTTCTGTAAGGACCGACCTGTGATCAGGTAGATTAAAATTAAGAAGAATCTCATTGACAGGATTTCCAGCTTAAGCATCCGATCTTCTAATGTGTGAACATTAAAATCACCTTACTTGCTTGTTCTCTTTACCGAAATGTCTCAAAGCAGACAGCACGATAAGAGTGAATCGGTGAGTTACTATCTTACCGATTGAATCGTGAATTCATAATACTAGACCGAATTAATATCTAGTTGTCACAAGTTTAATCCATATAGGATCTCACAAGTCACCAGCCGCAATGCTTGTTTGATGTTGGCACTGGTAGGATTTCCATCGTCACTGTGAATACTTGAAGCATCACTCTGATGTTCTAGCAAGATCACAAGGATAATGCGTAGGACTCTTGATATTTTAATTGTTTTGAAAGTGTATGAAAACAAGTGTATGATAGATAGTGTCCTAGTGAGATTCATAGATGATCTCTTTTGGCTCTAGACTCAATAGTGCACTTTGGTTTTAGTGATCAGAGGCTGGAGTTGACTGCTACTTTTTCAATGCCAACTAACTCGGAGTGAGAAAGTCAATAGATAACGTGTTTAGTCTTAGTGAGAATTGAAACATAAATCTTTTAAGAGATTCTGAGTGGCTAAGGAGGGTTGTGTATTGTATCACTGGGTCTATGTTGTATGTCTTCAATGTCATCAATTATCATTGTGATTCTAATAGCATATGTATTGACCCGGTTTCTATCTAAGTGTCAGGAGGGCTTCTTTCTTTTCACCCTTTATCTTTACATTTGTTTTTTATTCTTCAACCCCTTCAATGCTTACCAAGACTTCATCACTAACACCTTGTTGGGGTTGTTCCAGTGTTACCTCTGTCTTAGTCTGCATTATTCCCATTATCACTTTTACTCCTTTTGTATCATACATAAGGACTTCTATTCTATCTAATAGAATGTCCCTGGGTAGATCCCTCCGGTTCTGGCTGGATCATGGAACACATACCTAACCTTAACCACCTTATAACTCCATAAAATTAAGTACATGGTCAGTCTTTTAGGTATCTTCATTGTTGCCATTAAAACCATTTTAAAAAACCAATCAAGGTACTTGTGATATAAATCAAAGCCTTTGTACCTTGATGTTTTCATCTTTTCAAAATGCTCCTCATGCATATGTGCATCGATTATCGAAAGCGTTTTGTACATACAAGGGAGAGGCATGCACTTGAGTCCTTTTAGATCATGTTTATTAGTTGTATAGTTTTAATCACATTTTCTCCCCTTATCTAAAATATCAAAACCTTTTGATAAATATGATATCAATTGATTAAAACTGTTTGGGGGAGAGAGATGTTACTGATTAGCAAGCTTATTGGGAACATTTTAATGCTCACCCTCTATTATTAAGGGTATGATATAGTGTTAAGTACATATTTTGAAAGATTTTGAATTTAATGAAAAATTCATAAAAAAATATACTTAACACATATATATGAATATCTGTACACTACATATTATACAAGATAAGATATGAGACATGACCTAACATGTTTAAACCAAGATGAACTAGTCATATTGTCCTCTGCAACAGTCGTTTATTCGTATATGTTTTCCTTGCACCTACCAACACTTCTAAGTTTCTTAGAATCCTTCTTTTGAGCAGTTGATCATCAATCTTGTTCAGCATGATGCCTGTGCGTCTCTTAACCTTATGTGTCCACTGCCTCGAAGGCATGTTGTAACACCCCCAAAAATCATACAACGCAGCGGAATACCACTTGGGGTGCTACTTCATAATACACAGCGCTAGATACAAGAGAACGACTTCTAAATGT
>BQNB010009672.1:0-86138 GCA_026074375.1 Tanacetum coccineum
CCGAAACCCTCCAAGAGGTCTAGCAGTGGGGGCAGACGAACTCTCTCCTACCTCATATCTCGGACCGAGAGCGATACCTGACCTCTTTCGATGCGGTAAGGTAACATCGGGTCTGTCTGCTCTATGGTCAATAGAGAGTATATGCAAAGGTGGTGATGAAGTAGGTAGCGGTATGGGTAAAAGTGGTGGTGTCCCCGATGGTGATGCATCTGCTCTGGTGTGGGAGAGTATGATATGTGGCGGTGGTGAATAGGAAGTAGATGGGGCCTCGACTCTCAGTCGGATCATTGCAGCTCGATATCCCAAATAGATAAGTAGGACTAGCAGGTGGTGGTGGTGATACTGGTAGTGGTGGTAAGGGAATCTGAAGTAGTGGTGATGACCATGGGGAAAGTGGTGATGGTGGTGGAGTAGGTATAACAAGGAGTCTGCAACCTCTGTATCAGACCAAAATGGTGTAAGTGGCTCATCTTGGATCGATATCCTAGCAGTAACCCGATATGCAGGATGTGGTGGTGGTGTGGCTGCAGACTCATCGGTCTTAAACGGCTCAGTCTCCTCAGCAGATGGGGCATGCTCAACAGCTAGAAAAGCAAAAGTTGTAGATTCAGCAGGAGATGGGTGCTCCTCCTCTCTTAATCCCCCTCAATATAACATCTATCATCCTCGTCATCATATAAGAATCATCCTCAAGCATCGCCATCATATCCTTCGTATTGGCCAGGATAATCGGCAGGATCCTCCTCAGGGTCCTCATCATCCTCCTCCTCTAGATCTCCTCGGGGATTCTGGATTAGGATACATAGACCTTGTGTAAAATCAGCAGTGGGTGAGGCAGCAATAGGTAGTGGCTGCTCCTCAGCTGGGAGTACCTCATCTTCTGGTGGCATGAACTCCGGATAAACCGTCTCTAGAACAAGGTCTGGTAGAGGTGGTGCTTGCTCTGGCTCCTTAGGGCCAGGCACGTAGTCAGGTGATGGTGGGGCCTGTAAAACGACCTGCACATATGGGTCATCTAGCATCCAGGGAAGTCCCTCGTATGGACTAGATACCTCTGTGTATGTAACCATGGAATCCTCAGAATCCGACATGACTGTATCTGAAAATCCAATTAGCTTTATAATTGTAGTAGTTAATATAAGACTCTTATAGTAATATACATTTATACCATAACATGTATATCAATCATGAATGCATCTAGTCTAATCAACTAATGCAACAACTAGTGTATGTATGTATGTCCTGTGAAAATCCCTTTGTATGAATGCAATGTTTGAAAACGGTTATAGTTCAGCAAAAACATTTGACCTGGTTCTCTATAACCTTGGCTCTTGATACCAATCTGTAACACCCCTAAATTGGATCGCAGCGGAATATGGGTCTGGGGATGGTACATCATAGATCAATAATACAAGATAATATAAGAACGACCAAAAAGTCATTTAAAACTGATACATTAGATTTAACAAAGCGTTTGTTACAAAAGCCCAAAGCTTTACTTGTTTATTGTTTCTAAAATACAAAGATACTAGTTCATAACAGATATCCCAAAATGAAATGCAACCAAACCTTTAACATGTTGATTTTCAAATATAACAACTCCAATGTATCCCTTCACCTCGTGCCTTATTAGTGGAAGCTCTGATAAAGAAACATTGGGTTTAAAACGTCAACATAATGTTGAGTGAATTCATAGTTTTATAAATGTATAATGTAGGACCGCAATACTCCCCCATGATAATGCAACAAATGAAAACATCATAAAATGTAATTTCGTTTTCCTAAGCTCATGACACTGATGCTCGCTCTCTGGAATATGAAATGCAATATAAATTCGCCAAACGCATGCCCGTGATGATAGGCTAACCGCTGAATATCCTATGTCTGACATGGTATACGTTGTTTGTCACAATGAATAGCTAATCACCCGTAATAGGATGTCATATAACAGACTAGATCTTGTTTATTAACATTTGCGCACAAAACAAGTAAACTGACGTTCATGGATTATGGGCTCAGATGGGTTATCGCTACTCTTAAGCAGGATACTAATCAAGTAAAAGTACAACTTGCGTCCAATTGTAACAAGACATACGTTTACGTCACCCAATAACTGTGTAAATCATTATAATTGTAGAAAACAGTGAGGCTATAAACTCACCTTGAGTAATGAATATCAAGATTATATCACAGGAAAATGCGCAGATAAACGCCGAATGAACCTATTAATTATAATGGCCGTATAAGTACTAAGCTATTTTAAATAATACTACCATATATATTCTATATAAGCTACATCACCATCTATGTTGAGTTTGAGATTCGTATTTATATAAGTTTAAAACGTTTATAAACATTTCATTAGTAAAAACGATGTAACTTTATCGTTTTAAGCCCGTTTCCTGTGTTTCGTTTGTCCATGCTTTCGTATTAAGACGAGTTATAAAAATATTACATTTTCATATTTTTAGTCCCCTGATGAACAATTGTTTTTACTGTTCATGACAGTTTATAGATTTATTTTTATAAATTTAGTTATCGTAAAACCCGTAAATGTCGTATTTTATTCGTTTTAACTCCGTTTTTAGTAAATTCTTTCGAGTACGTCTTCGTAATTAAAACTTTTATCAAATTAGTGATGTTTTCAAAATGTTCATATCTGAGATGAACAGTAACTTTTAAAAAATTATTTTTATAAAAGTATTTATTATCGTAAACTCGCAAAATTCATAACTCCTTCTTTATTGATTGAAATTACGATTCTTATTATTTTGGAATCCTAAAAATGTGTACTATCTGAGAAAAATAATTATCTTAGATTATATGTAGTTTTATAACTTGTTTTTATATGTAATTAGTAGCTCTCTTCTTTTATAAACCCGTTTATTAACGTATAACTTGTATACTACGTATCTTCTTCGTTATTAATCCGTTTTTCAAGTTTCTTACATGTCGGGAATCCTCATGAGATGTAGTATTTTATAAAATCATAATATATACATTAAATTCGAATTCTAAACAGCCCACTTTGTCCATTTTGTTAAAATGTGTTTAAAAGTTGTTTTTATAACTTTTTAGTTTCACTACTTTGTTACAAGTCCATTACAACCTTCAATATCATATGTTTTACATCCTTAGGGTCTCTAGTCCATGATTAGTCCTTATATTATCCGCAATAATCGCAAAATTGTCATAAGCTTACTGACTCCTCATTTGTTCATGAACATTTATAAGTAACTTTTTATACCTTTTACTTGTATATACTTTATATAACTTAACCAACACCCATTTAGTGTATATACTTGCTTTATAACATGATCCATAACATCCATATATCATATGACAAAGTTTACCAAAACCATAATGGTATGTGCTTAAATACAAATACCTTTTACCTTTAAAAACGATCGCTAAAAATAATCAATGTGTACGGACTTGTAAATGCCAAATATAAGCTTGGACCCTCCCTCGCCGCTAATTGTATTTATGAGGAACGGAGAACCAGAAAAGGACGAAAAACTCAAAGCTAAACGAGAAAACTGGCTGGAATGGAAATGACGGTGAAAAGACAAAGCTAAATCGAAGCCGGAAAGTCAATCAAGTCAAAAAGTCAAACAGAAAAGTCAATCTGATCTCAAATCAAAGGTCAAACCCCGGGGCCAAAGTCCAAAGTAAATATAAGTTTAGGGCTGAGAAATTGCCAAACCCTAAACTTATATAAAAAGAAGAAAAGAGGAAAAGAAAAGAGAAGGGCTGTTTTTGCAATATCATTTTCTAAGTACAAGTAGGATGAGGGCAGAATCTGCCCAGGACACCCCTCTTATACTTGTACACCAAGGACGAAAGATGCAATAAGTCCTATAACTCTTGGGGACTTGTTTTGCCAAGTCCCCAAAAGTTATTTAACCACAAGGACCAATGGTGCAAATGAACAATAAACCATGAGGGGCCATTTTTGCCAAAGAGTGAAACTTTCACTTGTTACAGCCTAGCAAACATCTTTCCCGCTTCTTTTTCCCCTAAAAACAACTTACGGATCTGTATACCCGTTTTTACCCCATGACCTTCATCCCCAATGACATTCATCTTCCCCCTCCTCCACTACCTTTCCCAGCCACAAAGGTGCCAACTTGGCAATCCCACACCCCCCAAGACCAAATTCGACGACTTGGATTGATTTTAAAGATTGAAGGGCCACGATTAAGGGCTTTAACACTCTCAAATAATAAAACCCTGTGTTTGTGTGTTACAGACTAAGCACAACAAGAAGAGAAAGAAAAAGAAGACCTAGTGTAGATTTTCGGCTATAAAAGCCTTGTAAGCCATTGTGGCAAAAATATTCCAGCTTATTTAGTTTTATTAAGTTTTAATTCAGTTTTTATTGTAGTTTAAAGTGTTTTTAAATTAATTTCTCTTATGCAATTGTAATTCTCAATTTTAATGAAAAATTAAGCTCTTTTTACTCAATAAGCTCTCAATAAGCTCATTAGAGCTTATTCTTGCTAATAAGCTCTAATTCAGCTTAAAATTTGTTATAAGCTCTTTCATATTGTTTTAGTTTGAATTAAGCTCATAAATGTCCACTTGAGTGCAATTTGGAAGCCATTTGAAGTAATAAGCTCCCAAGAGCTTATTGAGCTTATTGCTCAGGTTTAGAGGCTAAGGAGCCATTAGGACAGGTTTTTAGGCCACTCACTCAGAAAGAGTGGCCTTGGTTCTGAAACTTTAAAAATCCAAGGTCTAAATTCTAAATTCTTACTTGCTTAATATTTGTGTAGCTTATAACCTTTAGCATTATTTGCTTTGTGAAATCTTGTAAACAGCATTAGTCTACGTTGTGTTATTTGGCTTGTTGTCTAAGTTTTTATTGCATAATTTTGTGTTACATTAGCTTTGCTCTCTCAAATATGTCCTATGTGTTAGTTGTAATAGGCTGTAGAGAGAACTCAGCTTATTTTTCGCTAGGATTTTTAGTTTTAAAAGTAGCTTTAAAAGGTTAAAATAAGTAGAGTAGATAAAAGGTTTTTAAGTTTTAGCTTAAAAATGGATTTTAAATCCACTTTGGTTTGACAGTTTTTAAGAAAAAGGGGTGTTTGGGCATAAGCCCCTTGAAAGTGTGGAGTCAAAACAATTTTGGCGTGGGTTATGGCCATGATGTTAACTTTTAGCTTAAGTTTCTAAGCAATTTTAAGTGTTTTTAAAAAGTTTTTAGTTTTAAATAGATTTCTAAGGTTTTTAAAACTGTGCTTTATAACGTGGTTTTTTAAGTAACACACAAGCTTATTGATTTAGCACTTGTGGTTTGAGTGTAAGCATTAAAAAGGTGTGTTTTGTGTGTCTAAAAAGGCTGTCAAAGAGCCTTGGGGTTCTTTTTGACTTTGGTGAGTCAAACCACCAAGTTCTTTTCTGTCACTGTTTATAAAAAAACCAAAAGACTACTTTACAACACAAAAATAGCAAGTTTAAATAATGCTTTTCCAAAGCTGGAAATTGGTGCACAAAGCCCATTTGTAATAGCACTCAATCTGTTTGGCCCTTATTTGAGATTTTTGAGCTTATTTGACAGCTAAATAAGCTGTCAAATAAGCCCTGAGGTGTCATTATAGCTCCCCTGGTGTCCAAAGGGTCGAACTTTAGGCATATTGTTCTCAGCCATTTAAGCCAACTTAGGCCCAAGTATTTGGCTTATTTTAAGAGCTATGAGCTCTAGTATAGGGGCTCAAAGTCTCAGCCTATGATAGCATTATTTGGTGTAGTGCTGTGGGGAGCGATTATTTGTAAGCCCCAAACATGCCTTAGGCATGTTTTGGAATTCCTTAGGCTGAGAAATTGTTGAATTTTGATTTTAGCTTATTGAGCTTATGCCATAAGCTCAAATTGCTTCCTCATAGCATTTTAAGTTAGTTTAAATAGTTGTCAAGCTTATTTTTTCCTTTAGCTTAGTTTATTAGACCATAAGTAGCAAAAAGACTTAGCTTTTTTAGCTTTTAAGCCATTTAAGCTTGCTGTCATCTTTCAGCTTATTTTCTAGCTTATTCTGTGGTCAAAAGTTGAAAGTCCTTTTGTTAATGTTGTAGAGAATAAGCTGTTTAACAACTTTCATGTTTTAAGTTTTTGCTAAATCTCACTTTTTAATAAGCTAAAAAATAAGCCAAGCGTAGGGTCTGTTTTGTCACTTTTTCATAGTGTAGGGTTACCTATTTTCATTGTAGTGTAAATTCTAGAAATTTTGCCCGCCTACCTTTTAGTTTCATTTCTTACAATTTCTACCCTAGAGTTTTAAAAAAAAAAAAAAGGGGAAGATACTTGGTCCGGGTGAGCAAGACTCGAACCCGGGACCAAGCAATACATCCCCTTTATCCCACACACACTTAACCACTGCGGACCCTTGGGTTCTTTTTCGTTATAGACTCAATGGGACTTTGGTTTTATACAGTTTTGCCCTCATAAGGCCCATAGCTGTGTAGTGCTTATGTCGGGGCTTATTGTATAAGCTGGTGGTGTGTGTTTATTTTTCGTAGGTAACTTTATAGTGTCTAGTATTTTGTGTAAATTTTTTAGAATTTTTTGTAAACGTTTAATATTTTTTATAATTTAATTTAGTTAAAAGTTTATTAAATTCATAATAAATACAAAAATTATCAAAAAAATATTTTGCTTTTTTAGAAAATTTTCTTTTATCACTAGTTTGTAGGAAAAATATAAATGTTTTTAGTAGGGTAATTTTTATAAGCTTTTCATCTTTTAAAGGAAACGGTGTCCGGGTAAGGGTTTTTTGTTTTGACTCGTTTTGGGTCAAAACTGAACTCCGTTTTCGGTTCTAGTCTTTATTCATTATTCGTTATTTGACCGTAGAGTAGTTTAGAAGTGAAAATTTTCCGTAGGGTTATTTTTAAAGGATTTTAGGTTTTACCCTTTTTTAGGGATTTGGGAGTCTCGTTTTCTAGTTAAATCGTATTTCTAGGTTTTTTCTCTTAAACGTTTAGTAGCCCCTTATTTATCGTAATTTGACTTTTTCAACTTCCCTAACTCATCCTTCCTTCAAACTCAAATCTTTCGATCGTATCGATTTACACGACTGTATCGATTCTCCAGTCCAGCCTCGTTGGGGATAAACGACCTGGGAACATTCTATACTACTTCTCGGTTTTATTGATCTTGTTGATTTTTAGACTTATATGTATTTTATATTTTATCATATATTATATATTTGGTATAAAATCTGACGATCAATTTTTGGCGCCGCTGCCGGGGAGGCTGTGAAAACGATTTTCGTTACGTTTGACAATTTTTGTTTGAATCTGTGAATATTTTCTTTTATAAAAAAAAAACATAAAAAGTACAAAAATATTTTTCATTTTCTTTTATTAGTATAATTATCATATAAAAAAAACCAAAAATATAAAAACATTGTCCATAAAAAAAGAAATAAAATTCACAAATTGGTAAAAATACCAAAATATAATATTCTCAACTGAGGTATTATCATAATAACTTCCGGTGAACTTGTTGGTTCCCAACTCGAACAAAAGATTTAAAAACTTGCCATTTGTGTCTCTTACGACGTACGGCTCACCTTGAAAAGCTAAACAAACTATAAAGTGGGTATAAGGAGGGTTGTTCCGAGGAACTACGACCCGAAAGGAGAAATAAGCTTCGCGCTATTCCTACTCCTCCGCTCACCTGTGCGTTTATCTTTTTGAGAGCTACCGTGAAGTAAGTAGATTATTTGGTTGAAGTTGTCTTATCTCATTGTCCGTTAAAATCAATTGTGAATAAATCATTGAAAAACCAAAAAAAAAAAATTAGTGTAAATTTTCTTTTTAAAATTTCTATTTTTGTGCATGCGCACTCGTTCTCAAGCCCGTAGACGTCGACAACCACAAGTCCGACAAACTTCTGTTGAATCATCCAATCTTGAGAAACCTGATAATCCTCCCATAGTTACGATGGCTGATAATCGTACTATGGCGCAACTGCTCGAAGCACCCACCGAGGGGTACGAGGATGCGATAGTTATTTAAGGGATCCGAAATCACCGCGAAATAACTTTGAGATCAAAGCATGTCTTCTGAATCTTGTCCAAAACAAGCAATTTTTTGGAAATGATAAAGAAGACCCACATGCTCATCATCCGTTATTTTCAACAAATCACATCTACGATGAAGATTCCGAATCGTACCAAAAACGTCGATAAACTAATTTCTTTTCCGTATTTCCTCTCGAAGGGCAGCCCGGATATGCTGGTAATAAGAACCCCCTCTCCGATGAAACATGGTGTAAGATCTTGTTTGAAAATTAGTTAACAAATTCAACCCTCCCTCTAAAACGACAATCTCAAGAAATGAAATCACGAGATTTCAGCAAAAATTTGATGAAACTTTTCTATGAGGCTTGGGAATCGTTCAATGAACTTTTATAGGATGCCCCATCATCATGGGTTTTCAGAATTGCATCAACTCGATACATTCTATAATGCCCTAAACTCAATTGATCAAGATTCATTGAACTCTGCTGCCGGTGGTAACTTCTTAGACAAAATGCCTCGAGAATGTTTAAAAATCATCGAGATCAATTCAAAGGTACCGTCAAGCCAAGAAACAAAGCTATTGTAGCTGAAAAACGAGACCAGCTCTTCCACCCAAGCAGTCCATCTGATTTTGCTGAGCTCAAAGACATGGTTCGGTTGCAAATTAATTCCTCGATAGAAAGAACCAAACCCCAGCTTCCGCCCCCGTAAAAGCGGTTGAACAAAGTTGTGTAACTTGTGGGGGAGGTCATTCTTATCAAAACTGTCCAGCCACTAACAGCAACATGTACCATGACAATATCCAAGAGTATGTGTCCCAGGCCGCTGCGGCCAATTTCAACCAAGCTAATTCTGGTTATCGACCTCCGATGGTCTCAAATCAAATTCGACCTCCTGGTTTTCCTCCCATTCAGAATCCTCATGCAAATAGTCAAAACAATTTCAATCGAGGAAATAACTTCAATCAAAACAGAGGAAACAATTTCAACCAAGGTCAGATTTATCGACCTCTGGTCAATCAACCAGTAGCTCATCAAGGACCTGCTCCTCAGACACACGGTGTGTCAAAAACGGATTTTGAAAGATATGTCACAGCCAATGATGCAGTGTTGAGAAACATGCAAAACCAAGGTCAAAACCTGCAATCCCAAATGGCAAATTTGACTGACATGCTTTCAAAATTTGTTACTGCTAATACAGCTTCTACTTCCGGTTCTGGAACTCTTCCTGGTAACACTGTTACCAACCCAAAGGAAGATTTAAAAGGTATCACTACCCGAAGTGGTGTTACCATCCAAGGACCGAAAGCAGTTAATCATGACGCCGAGGTGACAAAGGACACGATGCCTCCTGCTAATAACGGAAGCACCGAAGACGTCCAACCTCCTGTTGTTCAAATTCAGTCTCGTAATCCAAATCCTGAGCCCAATGTTGCTCCTGTTGTTGCTCCTGTTGTTACTCCAATTCCTAAAGCATCAATTCCATTTCCATCAAGAAGAAATGATGAAAGGCGCAAGGAAAAAGCTAACGACCAAATCGAGAAATTCTATGAAATCTTTAGAGATTTGAGTTTCGAGATTAGCTTTACCGATGCCTTGATGCTCATGCCTAAATTTGCTTCGACTTTAAAAACCTTAATTGGAAACAAAGAAAAATTGAGCGAATTGGCAAGAACTCCTTTGAATGAGAACTGTTCAGCGGTCATCCTCAACAAGTTACCAAAGAAACTTGGAGACCCTGGCCGATTTCTGATTCCATGTGAATTTACGGGGATTACTACATGCAACGCATTGGCCGATCTTGGTGCGAGCATTAATCTCATGCCTTATTCTGTATGGAACAATCTATCTCTTCCTGAATTGACCCCGACTTGCATGACATTAGAACTATCGATTCTTCAATCCTGAACCAATCGGTATCGCTGAGATGTCTTTAGAAATGTAAGGGAAAATTTCAATTTCCAGCTGACTTCGTAGTTGTTGATTTTGAAGCCAACCCCGAGTTCCTTTTAATTCACGGCGATGTTTCTTAAAAACATGTCATGCTTTTGCTAGATGTTTATGAAAGCTAGATTACCCATGCCGTTTTGGCCAAGAACCATCACATTCACCCTACCAACTACAAAATTCACACTGATTACAACCCTATACGGTCACAAAATCGTCGTCATCGATATGGGCTTTGTGATGAGTATTCTCAAGAGGTCCTAGGATTTTCAAACGTGATCGCGAGTGGCAATCCCACTCCAGATTCTGAGCCTATTGTTTCTACTGCTTCTCCAACTCTCACTCCTTTCGGGGACAGTGACTTTCTCTTATTTGAAGAAGCAGATTCGTTTCTTGCTCTAGAAGATGATCCAACTTCATCCGAAGTTGATCCAACTTATCAGGAACTGAGTGGGACATCCTGAATTCTATGAGGCAATTTGAACATGGCCCACCACCCCCTCCCAAAACATGACAATATATGCCTGAAGTTAGGAAAGAGCTCAAAACTGGAAGCTAAAACCGTTGATCTCCGTGATGAACCTCCCGAGTTGAACTCAAAGGAACGTGCCACCCATCTTGAGTACGCTTTTTAGAAGTTGACACAAGTGCCTGACATAATCAGCTAAATACTAAAAAGGTGAGGAAAAGGCAACACTTCTCAAAGGTTCTTAAGTCCCACAAGCGAGCCATCGCTTGGAAACTCTCCGATATAAAGGGTGTTAGCCCGGAATTTTGTACTCACAAAATTCTAATGGAAGAGGACTATGAACCATCTGTGCAAAGTCAGAGAAGAAAACCCAAAAATCCACTATGTGTTCAAAAAGGAAGGTGAAAAAACCCTTGACGCTGGATTGATTTACCCCATCTCTGACAGCCCTTGGGTGAGCCCGGTACACTGTGTACCTAAAAAAGGAGGTATGACCGTCATCACAAATGATGAAAATGAGCTGATTCCTACTCGATTGGTCACGGGATGGCGAGTATGTATTGATTACAGAAAACTTAATGAAGCCACCCGGAAAGACCACTTCCTTTACCATTCATGGACCAAATGCCGAAAGACTAGCAGGAAAATGAATACTACTAGTTTCCTCGATGCTCTCGGTTTACTTTCAATCCCATTGACCCAAAAGATCAAGAAAAGACAACCTTCACGTGCCCATACGGAACTTTTGCTTATCGTCGCATGCCTTTTGGGCTATGCAAACTCCTGCACATTCCAAAGAATGTCTATGGCAATCTCCACGATATATTGTAAAAACGATGAAGTATTCATGAAACTTTTCGTCTTGAGACACTTTCTCCACGTGCCTAACAGCCAATTAGAAAAGAATGTTACACTGTGAAGACCCAATTTGTCTCTAAACTGGAAAGAGCAATTTTATGGAAAGGGAAGCATTGTTCTCGACATAAAATTTCTAGTACTGGACTTGAGGTTGATAGACTAAAGTCGAAGAATAGCTAAACTTCCTCATCCGACATCTGTCAAAGGTGTCCCGTATTTTCCTTTGTCACCCGTTTACCGACGATTCATTCAGGACTTTTCAAAATTGGCCCGTCCTAGCTGATCATTTGCTTGAAAAAGAGACTCGCCATTTTCTTTTCTGGAAGAGATGTATCGAATCCTTTAATACACTCAAAGAAACTGACTGAGGCTTCCGATCTTAATTGGCTCCCGACAGGTGACTTGCCGTTTGAACTAATGTGCGATCTAGCGACTTCGCAATGGGGCATTCCTCGGCAAAAGAAAAAACAAGCATTTCCAACCTATACACTATGCTAGCAAGACTATAAACGAGGCTCAAACTCACTACACTACTACAGAAAAGGAATTACTTGGCTGTAGTGTATGCCTTTGAGAAATTCTGTTCATATCTTGTCATGTCCAAAAGCATAGTGTATACCCCTTTGAAACCACTCTTCCATCAAGTAATCTCATTGCCAAGAAAGATCTAAGCCAAGACTCATGCGTTGATCTTATTACTCCAGAATTGTGACATTGTAATTCGAGACAAAAAAGATCTGAGAATCACGACGCCGATCATCTGTCCAGACTTGAAAATCCGCCTCAAGCACACTCTATAACAAAAGAAATCAATGAAGCAAATTACCTCTGTACCAAACCCTTGGCTCTATTCTCTTCAAGATCAAAGTTACCCCATGGTTTGCAGATTTTGCAAATTACCATGTCGTGGGCAAAAAGTTGTTATCAAGGGAAACATCCCAACCAAAAAATAAATTCTCAATGATTTCAAGCATTATTTCTGGGATATCCTTCCTGTTTAAGATCGTGCTGATCAGTGATAAAATTGTTTTTCCTGGGCAAAAGGCTTTAGACATTCTCAAGCATGCCACAGTGACCTACTGGGTACCACATGGTGCCAATTACACAGCCATAAAAAACTTCGATCAGGATTCTATTGGCCCACCATCTACAAGGATGCCCATGACTTTGTCACCCGTTGTGACATTTGTCAACGTCAAGGAAAAATTACGCAACGTGATGAGATGCCACAAAACTCTATCCAAGTTTGCGAAATCTTTGACATCTGGGGCATTGATTTATGGTGCCGTTCCCGTCTTCCATAGGGAACAAATAAATACTCGTGGGCTGTTTGACTATTGTCAAAAGGGATTTAAGCAAAGGCGCTCCCACCAATGATGCCCGAGTTGTTTGTAAATTTTTGAAAACTCTCTTCTCTCGATTGGAGCACACCCATCTATTCATAAGTGGATCGCGGAACACACTTTTTGCAATGACCAATTTACAAAAGTCGTGCATAAAGTATGGAGTAACTCATCGTCTCCACCGCGTAATCACCCACAAACAAGTTGGGGGGGGGCCTGGGTGGGGGGGGGGCGTGGGCGGGGGGGGGTGGGGGTGGTGGGTGGGGGGCTGGTGGGGGGGGGGGGCCCAAGTAGAGGTGCAATCGTGGTTTAAAGCGTATTCTTTGAGAGAACCGTGAATATCGTGCCTCACTGGTCGACAAATTAGATATGCTTTATGGACTTCCGCACAGCTTACAAAAGCACCCATCGGGTGGCACTCCATATCACTTGTGTACGGAAGCATGTCATCTACCGATCGAGCTAGAGCACAAAGCCTACTGGCCCTCAAGCATACCAAATTTTGATGTTCAAACTGCGGGGATCCACAGAAAGTTCACAATGAACAAATAACTTCATGATTCAGCCTACGAGAACTCTTTGAATATATAAAGAAAAACCAGAGGATAAACGATGCAAGATCAAAAACCGCGTTTTCACGTTGGTGATCTGTCCTCCTCTTCAATTCTAGACATAAGATTTCTCGTCGAAATTGTAAATCCCGTTGGGTCTGGACCATTCACCGTTGTCCAGTTATTCCTTATGCACCGTCGAGCTAACTCAAAACTCCGGCCCAACTTTAAATTGAATGGTCATCGTATAAAACATTACTTTGGAGGGGACATACCAACCGAGGTTGTCCCAGATCTCCAAACGTTTCCCCATGGACCAATAAATTCTGGGAACGGGTCAAGCGTTGGGACTCCTAACAAGGCGCTTCGTGGTAGGCACCCCAT
This sequence comes from Tanacetum coccineum, assembly GCA_026074375.1. Classification (NCBI taxonomy): domain Eukaryota; kingdom Viridiplantae; phylum Streptophyta; class Magnoliopsida; order Asterales; family Asteraceae; genus Tanacetum; species Tanacetum coccineum. Next base: position 13,581 of record BQNB010009672.1, read on the forward strand.
GCTTATCCCTAACCTAGTATGTAATAATAAAGTGTTTTTGATGTGAGAAGGTTTATATTATTCATTACACGGTGTTCTGTCCATATTTTGTTGCTTTGTATTCCAGGTATTCCGGATAAATGAAGGCTCCGATTCTCATTTTACTTCAGCTTCCACATCCCAGCTTCGTTTTAGGAATTCATTATCCAAATCTTAATCGACTAACGTTTTATCCTTTGGCACACTGCAAAACGGCCTTAGATTTAACGTAGGAACCCTTTGAAACATCGGAGGACGATGTTTAGTTCTAAGTATGTGTGTGGGGGGAAGCTCGATTTGATTTTTTCCTGCAGTCGTTGTTATTACGCAATCCCGTTTTACCACCAAATTTTTGCAAAAATACCAAAAAAATGAAAAAAAATTTAAAAATTTTCAAAAATAAAATAAGTGTTTTGTCACAGTTTTGACTTTCCTAATGGTAGAATGAGAATAATTTTTTGACTCGAGTCGGGCTTTTGAGCCCTACTATTTTCCTCAACTTACCACTGTAGCCTAATCTTTCACTAATTCGATTGCTTCGAATTATTAAAAAGGTGAAGAACAAAGAAGTGATAAGTTTAATATAAGTTTATGTGCTGAGCAAGATTCGTTTTTAAAACTTAAATGATAACTTTGCGATTTCCACCATTATCTTCTAATTCACCAAAATCATACGTATTTAACTAAGTCATCGATGTTTTAGAAAAAGCTTCAATTTGTAACTTAATGATTCTTTAAAACGAGATTTTCTCTTATCTTAAAAATTCGAAAGTTAAAATGCCAAAGAAGCAAGAAGAAGTAAGAATGCAAAATTTATGAATATTGAAATTTTTTGCAATGAAGCAACATTTGATTATAGGAACAAGTGAAAAGAAATTGTCGTGATATCCCACTCCGCAAACCACGATGAGGGGTTCAAACTAAGACATCTTACTTCTGAGGGATTTAGGGGTTGTAGTGATATCTCACCAGGAAGCGAGGTCTAGTGAGGGTTCAAACAAAGACACTTTATCCTTAGCCATATTAGGAAGAAGGATGTTTGTGTGGATTTCCCACTACGCTAGCAACGGGTGGGTTTTCAAACTAAGAACATCGGGTCGTTGGTTGTGATATCCTACTAGGAGCGAGGCCTAGGTAGGTGTTACAACTATGCAACCATTCTAGCTTGAAAGGAACTTATGAGTATAATGATAAGATGTTGCAAAAAGTTCTACAGTAAAAAACTCGTTCTTCACAACAAGTATTTACAAGGTCCTAATAAGTTGTTGCTTTGCGTCATGATACATCTTGAATTTCGACATGGAATAATTTTATTCTATGGTTTGATTGAAGATGACACACCACAATTAAACCATTATATTCCTTTGGAGTTAGCAGTCACAAGTCATAATATGAGTACTTAGCATTTAGACTTATATTGACAAATGAGTCTTGTTTTAAGGTGCTTGGTTTGGATTCATGAAAAATCGGGGACGAATATTTTAATACGTCGGACATCCGAAGATATTACATTCTTTCTCATCTATAATCCCCAGTGGTTAATTATAAATGAAGTCAAACAGGTAGTCAAGAAAAAGAAAAAGAAAAATCCAAAATATTAGGATAGTTAATGTACAAATAAAAAATGTGAAAACGGACTTGTCGAAGCATTTGATTCCTTAGATTCCCTTTGACAAACACTTTGCTACTTTCAAGTTATTAGTCAGGGAGATTGAGAATCTTAGTTTTCGTAAAGCTTACTTCATAGCATTGCGTGATGCAACGGCAATACCTGATATGGGGATTTATGTATGTACTTAAATACACATACCCTTTAGCCTTAAAAACACTAAAATAATCAAAAACGGACTTAAAAATCCAAAGAAACTCTTGTTTTGCCTAATTGTATAGTGCAGAACGGATAACCAAGAAAAGGACGAAAAACCAAGACAAACGACAAACGGACTCGAATGGAAAGACTGTGAAAGACAACGAAAAAATGCCAAATCAAAGCCGGGAAATTCAATCCAGCTCAAAAAGTCAACAGAAAAGTCAACTGGTCAAATCAAAGTCAACCCCAAGACAACCCCGGTGCCAAAAGCAAAGGAATAAAGTTTAGGGGCTGAAATTGCCAAACCCTAAACTTATTATAAAGGATAAAAGAGAAAAAAAAAGACTAAGGCTATTTTGCAATATTATTCAAATTAACAAGTAGGGGGGCAAAACAGCCAACCCCCTAACTTGTACACTAAAGGACGAAATTTGAAAAGAGTTATAAAACTCTTGGGACTTGTTTTGCCAAGACCCCAAAAGTATATTTAACCACAGGACTCGATGGTGCGAATACACCATAAACCATGAGGTGCCATTTTTGCAAAGAGTTGAAACCATTCACTCAGTAACAGCCCCAACTTCTTTTCCGCTGAATTCCCTCCCAAACACACGCACGGGTTTTATACCCGGTTTTAACCCCACTAACATTCACCCACCAACCTGATATTCATTTTCCCCCCGTCTTCACTACCTTCCCAGCCACAAAGTTGCCAACTTTGGCAATCCCACACTGCCCCCCCCAAGTACTAAATTCATTGCTTAGATTATATTCAAGATAAGGCCAAGATAAGGCCTTAACTCTCTCACACAACAAACACACCTGTGTTTGTGTGTCTACAAACAAGCACAGCAAGAAGATAGAGAAAAAGAGGACCTAGTTTTAAGTTTTCGGCTATAAATAAGCCTTGTAAGCCATTGTGGCATTCATTCAGTTTTTATTCCAAGTTTTATTAAGTTTCTTCAGTTTTTATTGGTGGATTTATAGTATTTTTAAAGTAATTCCTTGTATGCACTTGTTAGTCATTTAATTAAAAATTTAAGCCATTTTTAACTCAAAAAGCTCTCACAAGCTAATATCGCTTATTCTTGTTAATAACTCAATTCAGTTTAAGACCGATAAAAAGCTCTCAAATACTGTCTCAGTGGATTTTAGTTCCTAATATTAATGTTGATTATGATATGGAAGCAATAGGAAAATAAGCACATAAAAGCTTAATTTATCAGCTCTCGAAGTGCAAAACGAACAAAATCCACCGTTTAACGGGCCTTCACACACGCAACAAGTGACTGGCTTTCCATCCCCGTTAGTACAATTCAAACAAACTCCATTTATAAAATTAACTCCACACTGCTGGCACGTACATAGATAACAATAAAAGCCATCTGACGGTTGACCACACCCGACACACTCACGTTAGTAGTATGACGACATATTAGAATTAAACAAATAGGAGGGTAAGAGAAAGAATTAAACGGATAAGAGGAAAAAGAAGAAAAAATAAAAATAAATAAGAAGGAAAATATTTTTGGATTTTTTTATATTTTTAATAAGTACGAAATAAACTTTCCGAAGAAAGGATCTTCAAGGCACTAACTTCAAACAACACGTGTAGATCGTACACCTCTCCCCGGCAACGACGCCATTTTGATTGTCGTAATAAGTATATAGTATATCTCGTTAGATAAGAAAATTACTTTAGAAAAAGTAATAGTATATCTTCCGAGTGTCGTTTCCACGGTGAGAGATGAATTGAAATTCACGAGAATGTTTTGTTTGATGCTTGATTATCTTTTAATGATTTTGGTTTAAACACTATTTTTAATACTAAGAAAATAATACTAATAATAAAACTAGATTTAAACTAATCAATAAGCAAGCTAATAAGATGAAACATATATAAAAAGAATATGCTTGTCAAGTAAAAGTGAATAGATTCTTAAGTGTGAAATTGTAGATCTTGATGATGAACTAATTTCCTTCTAATAAATCGATTTCCCAAAATGTTGTCTTAATATTTAAAGCGACTTTTTATCGAAAAAGTTAATTACTAATTTAATGCCTACTTAATCTTACGGCTTTTGCCCGTTCTACTAAATAGAACACTAAACTAAATAATTTTTACAAATTATTAATCATTAATCACTTATGTAATTCCACACTAAATTCACTAGTCGCAACCCACTTAACAAGCATATACAAATCTACTCTCTAAACATGGCAACTAAACTAATAATATTAAGCATAAATAAACTAAAACTACTAATAATGAAAAAAAAGAGAAAAGAAAGTAGAACCCGAATGACGAAACCAAAACTAATAAAACCACCCGATCTAATAAACTATCAAAATATTTAAGTTTAGGAGCTTTTAAGCATTAAACTTAAGATATTAAGTTAGCTCATTAGACCCTTAAGCTCCTCGCCTTATGAGTTGAGCCAAAATCGTCACAATATTAAAACAACACTACTGTTAACCAAAACATATAATATCACAAGAAAAATTCACTTTCTGTTATCAATAATTTAAAACGTAAATAATGCAAACTTGAGTTTTGTAAAACGAGTGGGCTAAGCCCAAATGGGTGAAACTAAAAAATAAAAAAAAACTAACTGCTAACTAGTAGTTGATTTTTTTCTTTTTGAACAAATGACGAAACAAAAACTAAAACGTTTTGATTTGTAGAAAAGCTCAAGTAAGGACTAAGTAAGTTATAAAAGAGTAAGATCTAAAATAAGCCATAATAAGATAGTTCTAATAAGCTATCAATAACCTAGGTGCTCTCGAAAGCAAAAAGTAACAAGGCTTATTTAGAAATAAGCCGAGTGTAGAAACTCTTTACACATATTGTGATGTTCGAATTGAGCCGAAAACAATAATAAGCAAATCAAAACCAAAAACAACTTAAAACCAAGATTAAGCTATTCGAACCAAAGGATGACAAGGGATTAATGAATAAGCCGAGTACATGGACTCATCACACCCTTTTTAAGGTAGGAATAAGCTTAGAAAATAAATAAGCAAAAAGATTTTTTAGAAATAAGTAAAAACTATACTACAACTACTACTCCAAAAAAAACCCCCCTCATTGTTGCATACGTATGTAAATTATAGCTCAAGAGTTGGTGAGGGTAGATTTGTCCTTCAAGTAGAATAGCCAATAACAGCCCAAGAAAACGAGGGCAATTTTGACATTTTGAGTCAGCAAGAAATTTCTTGGAAGGTCACTTATGTTGAACATTACCTCGTACACCTTTCATAGGACCGGATCCACCAACACATTTCCAACACGTGTCCATTACAAGCGTTTAATAAACGCATTCTCGTTCCTTCACACATTACATGTTCTATCTGCAAATTAAATAAAGAAAATAGGCCACGTGTCTTCTTTTTACTCGCTGCAATATATGAAAGTGGGAAAGCACGTGACTATGCTTGATTTAATTTCAATCACGTGAGCTAGAGTTATTGATAAGTGCTTAATTACACATATCTTTTACCTCTAAAAACGAGCTTAAATGACCAAAAACAGACAAAAACTGCCAAATATATGTTTGTTTTGCATTTGTATTGTGCAGGAAGTGGATATCAACAAAAAGACAGAAAACCAAGCCAAAATGACAAAACTGAGCATGGAATGGAAAAGACTGTGCAAAATCAAGACCAAAGTCCAAAAATGCCAAAGTCAGAGTCAATACTGAAGAATCAGCAGTCAAACCGGAGCCGGAGAATATCCGTTACCAGCACATCATAAATCACAAAAAACACAAATACAATGCATTTTTGATATATTTTGGTCATTTTAGGCTCATTTTATTAGGTAAAAGGTATGTGTAATTAAGCACATACCAGCTGCTCAATGGTTTTGGCACGCGTTATTTTAATTGAATCATACAATTGCTTATAATGCTGCTTAACTTTTTCATTTTCTGCCCTATAGCATTCATTGAGATCGTGAAGGGCATTGAGCTTTGCAGTTAAATCTTTGTTCTGAGAAACTAAGGCCTTAAGGTCAAAAGTGGGATCTACATCACTATTTTTCTTTGTTGACGAGAGATTTCCTTCCATTAATTCACAGAATCGTATTGCCTCGACTTTGAATCAATCATATTAGTTTTCCCAAGTCACAAACAGTGAATCAAAGCAGGATGCAACCGACGACGTAAATTGGATTATATTTGTTTCCAAAACGTTCATTGAGATTTTGATACTTTTGATTGTTAAGTTTAAGTGTTCATCTTCAAGTTTGGAGAAATTTTTATTATTGAGTCGTGATCAACCATTTTGAATCTTGTTTCTCAGATTAAAATTTTCAGATTCAAGGTCGGCAATACGTTTCTGAGCACTAGTGAAAGCATCATGCATGTCAGAAAATCTAGACACGTTTAGTACAGAATCCGTTGCAGTATAAAACACATCTTTGGACAAGCATTCAGCAACTAAGTTCTCATTTGTGATGAGAAGGTTTTTTCGTTCAATCTCACCACTCCGTAAGTCTGTCTCATTCTGGTCCACCTCGGCTTCTAAATTTTCAAAAACGGCTTTCATTGCCCTAACTTCAGTGACTATAGATTTTTGAATTCCTTCAAAATGTTCTTTGAGTAGATTGAAAAATGGAATTACTTTGGTTAAGTAACACCTTTTTGTTTGTTCAAAACCCCTTTCCCCTTCAGTTATGCCTGTTGGTGTGATACGCTTTTTACAAGTTTTCTCAAAATCCCAAAATAGTTGAGTAATTACATACAAACCAATATTTACTTGACTTGTTGTTGGAAGCGTTCGTGGGACCAGATGGACCGGTGTATTAGGAGGATACACCATCGCAGGTGGCAGGACAGGCAGGGGAGGGGCATTGGCCTTTAGCTCTTCGGCCTTTCGTTTTGCTAGATCTAAGGACCAAAATACTTTCTCTGGTGTCAGTTGAGTCTGAGGGGTGAACGTTGACATGAAATTTTCTTTTGAGTAGTTAAGAGGCGTAATGTTAACCCTCTTTTCCACACAGGCAGAGTCATTCATTTTCACATGCAGTTTATTCCTAGTAGTTTTGGCTAACTCTAGTTCTTCCTCAGATGATGGAACAATTACTGGCACATGATGAGGCTTAAGAAGTTCATCACCATCATATAGTGCCGGTTGGGTCTTTTTGGCATGTCTGAGGTAAAAAGGGTTATGGGCACCTAGAGCAGTTTTAGTCTTTTGGTCATACACTTGAGTAGGATTTAACATCATATGGACAGTTTGAATGGATTGATCTTGTGAGTGAAGCTTATTATCAAGTTTATCGTTAAGGTGTTTCAGATTGGAAAAATCAGTCATGAATTTTGACTCTTTCTGTTTAAACTCTTGTTTCAAAGTCGTTATAGTTTCTTCAATTATCTTATTGTTTTCCATAGTTGAATTAAGTTGTAACTTGACAGAATGAAGTTCCTTTTTAAGATTTTCCTTTGTTTTATTACGATTTTGAATAAGCATACGCATTTGATCATCCATTCGCTGTTCACGTTCAGTCAGTTCAAACTTAGCACATTGTTCATAAATGGCAACCTGTTTTTTGTAGATCTTAAGTTCAGTGGCTATTGGGTCATGAGGAACGAACGCATCATCAACAGGCGATACACATACAATATTTAGAGCGGAAGATGCATAACTTGGTACAACAGAAATATTATTGACAGAAAAATATTGTTCATTTGAAATAACATTATTGTTACCCATATAGACACTAGTTGATTCAATAATATTTGACGGTTGTACTTTATTATGAATCTCATGTTCGTCCTGATTAGAAACACTATGATCAATAGCATTTTCTAGAATATGTACCTCAGATAGGATTGATGCATTAGATGGACCAGCTTGGGGATTTGCTGACCCGACTGAGGACAAATTGGCCATGAATATAGACTGAGCAGTCGGTTCATCATCAACATCTGAATCAAAAGCGTCACATTCATCTGCCTGGAAGATGTTATCCTCATTCAGAGCTAAGTCTTGGACTGGTTGATTATCCACATCTGCATCAAAGGTGTTGCCCTATTCACCAGCCAGAAAGAGTAGTTCATCTTCATCCAAAACTGTACCATTCTCTTGGGCTTGCATCAGCAGCATCTTGTTCTTGAAATAATCAGAATTCTGTGGACGCTTTGGCTGAGTATAGTTCCTTACAATATGTCCAACTCCATTACAATTATAACACTTGACCGGTTTCCCTTGACCTGCATTGACATTCCCAGCTCTATTATGTGCACCCCCATTTCCTGTTGTACCATTTCCCCGAGCGAAATACCTCTGATTATGATTTTGTCGCCCTTGAACATTCTGAACAACAACCTGACCTTCTTGAATAGTTGCTTGATTTCGGGTGTTAGATGACAAAAATCAAATTCCTCAAATAAACCCTTACCATATATCTACGTTTCAAGCAAAATAAATTGTTTGCGTATTAAGTTATTTATGCTGCTTACCACTACGAAGGAGATTCTCAAAGTTCCCATTATGTACGAAATTAAACACAAGTAAGTTGTCGCCTTTTCCAATGACTTTAACAAGGTTTGGATGACGAAATTCTTTCAACATTCTTAGATCACTGTGCATTCAAAGGTGATCAAGTTTCACAACTGCTAAATGTGCCATGAAAGAAATAAAAGTACCAAGGCATATCAATTGCATCCGAAAAACATGAATGTGGCTATAAGATAAAAAAACAAGGGTAAAGTGCTAGATACTTAAATAGGTATTTTCAAGACTTACAGGGATGTGGCTATCAACTATCGTAACCAAAATGGGCAATCCAGTATCATACATACACCATGAATATCCTGTATTATCGATCCACCATTTTTCCTTACCGTCGAAACGCAAGATTACGGGATTCTCAAAGTTCATTATGGCTGTTTTCAATTCATCATATGTGAATACTTTTATATCTCCAGCAACTAATTCACCATGCTCAGGAGGCTTTTTACCAATGTCGCCACCATCCCTATACACTGAAGAACCCTGATTCATGTGGTTTTCACTGCTCTTTGGGAAACCTGTGCCACAGCGATTATTATTATTATTGCTATTTGGTAATAGTTATTAACCAGGACAATGAACAACAAATACACACATACATTAATGAACACTAACGAAAGTTTATGTATACCAGAGTTTTGATTAGTTGCTGACGCCCGATACTTACGAATCATCCAAGTGAATCCCGATGTGCCTGGCGAATCTGCAGAATTGTCGCATTTCTCCTGTAGTTCCAGCAAATCCTGAAGTTTGGCCACAACCTGAGTCATGCTAGGCCGTTTTTCAAAATCCCTAATCAAACAACGATTTGCAATTTCAGCAAACCCTCTTAAACATTTTGGAGCAATTGTTCCTGTTATAGTAGAATCCATAGTTTAGTCGAATTTTCTTTCTTTCACACATTTTTGAGCCCACCTTGCTAAACTACAATGTTCTTCCTCAAGCCGTTCGTCCACGGCAAGCATCCCTGATAGCAATTCAAACAATAGAACACTAAATGCGTACACATCAGTTTTCCTAGTCAGTTTTCTGGTATAGAAATACTCTGGATCCAGATATCCGATTGTGCCTTTAACACTAACATTATAAGCTGTCTGGTCAATGGGACCTATTTTGGATAACCCAAAATCTGAAATCATAGTTGCCCAGTTTTCATCCAAAAGAATGTTGGAACTCTTCACATCACGATGTGTAACTCCATGTTGGGTGCCAAAACCAGTGTGAATGTAGTCTAAACCACGTGCAGTGACTTTGTGTAGATGATCATATAGGGTTCCACGGGGCGTGTACACATAAACAAGGATCATCTCCTTGTTACCATCACAATAACCAATCAAAGACACCAGGTTGCGGTGGTGAAGTTTAGAAAGCATCTCTATTTCAGCCTTAAACTCAGCTGCCCCTTGATTGGACATAGAATCCAACCGTTTAATGCCACAAAATTACTTGATTCTTCAATAGAAATTTTACCTCTGTACACCTTTCCGAATCCTCCCTGTCCAATGACAAGTTTGTCATCAAAGTTGTTAGTTGCAAACTGAATCTCTGCTATAGTAAATCGGCGACTTGGCTGTGCTGAAGTCGATGATGTCATGTTCCCAGCATCACCATTTGCTTTGTACATTATCCTGGTTGGTTATTGAGATCAGCAAATCAACTTTTTCTTGAACTTAATAGGAGTTTTGACCAGATAAGAAAAAACTAGTAAGAAATTCTATGTACCAGGGTGAAATTGTAATTTGAATACAACTTTTCTTTAGGGGTATTTCATATAAGTTTTCATAGATCAAGTAATGACTAATTCAGAACAGATGAGATGATTTCACCACAAATTGAAGTCATACATTCATTTCACACTACAGCACAAGCTACAACCACACATTGCAAGGGTGACCTAAAGAAAAGGCAAAATAATATTACAATTGGGGGAATGGGGAAATGGAATTGATAGAAGAGTTGGAAGATAAGAACTCCATGTTTGACTGAATCATCTTCCACCACTCATTCACATAAGGTTTGACTGCTTTAATAAACCATTTACAGCATCATCATCCAGAACACCACTAGAATATTGTGTCCATTAGTTCGACATGCCCCTAAATTCAAACTAAAAACACCAATTTACCGCGTTTAATTTTCAATATTAAACAGAAAGATATTTGTCTGGATCATGCTATCTTCCAAAAGTTGAATCTGTGAGTCCTCCAGAATTCCTAAATATAACTTTCTTTAGTTGCAGAGACGTTCTCTATTGATATTCTGTTTTCTTTAGTTGGTGTCATTAGATTTCCATCGATTGATGGGTGTAATTTTCTAACCCTCGTTTGTATGTAAAGCTCATATGCCTGCTGTTTCATGATGTTTTGGGTGTTACATTAGATAATTGGCCCCATCTATGTTTTATCAAAGGGCGTTTCTGAGGTGTTCCTCTGTTTTGGATCCCATGTCATTAGCACCATGTTACGAGCCAATTTTTATAACATACCAGCTGATAAAAAATCACCCAGATGAGACGAAGCACCATTGAACATAAAAAATACACCAACTAGTGACCATAAACACCATGCACATGGTGCATTCCTCCTTTCTCATGTCTTGTTTCCTCAAATCATGGTGGTTTATTCCCTAAATAACAAGAGCAAAGACATGGTATTAGCGTTGCACTGGTCATTAATTACCATTGTTCAAAAATGATATTGTTGCGTAAAAGTTGTATATATGAGTGATCAAATAAAAGGTAATAAAAGAATACGCCGAGCATATTTCCTTGATATATCAGAGTATAATCAATGATTAACTGCTTACTGTAAATGGTGCTTTATAGTTGCTACTGGGAATGCCTCATGCTGGGAAATACTTATCATACTTTTCCAAGAGTGTCAGCATCTTTGATTCTGCATCCACCTCATTGCATATTTTAAAGCATGATTTTGCTATACCACGCAAACATTTTCTGTCACCACAATGGAACTTATATTCAGATGATTCTTTCCCTGTTAGCGGCTCCATGAATAACGCTATAAAAGTGGAGAGGTTGCTCGGTAGTGTAAAGTTCTTTGACAGAGTGATCCATGTTCAGATTTATGTAACTGCGTCATCACAAGATAAACCAATTGAATGCAAGGTTGAAGCTACTTGCCAATCACCTGATAAGATTTACCAATATCACGAGGGGGAAAACCATGCACTAACATAGGTGTTTCATAACCTAAAATCTTCATTGTAAAATCCTGCAAATTTATATATTGTGCTCATACGTTAAAGTATAATTCGAAAATCAGATAAGAACTATATAAAATATGCTCATAGAAATACTAATATTATCCCACTAAACACTAAAAGTATGCCAATTAGCTAGACGTTAAGAACCGTTTTTCTTAATGGTGATCTGTCAGAGACTGTTTATATGCACCAACCACCAGGTTTTGTGGATCCTCGATATCCTCATCATGTATGTCACCTTCAGAGGTCTCTACATGGGTTGAAACAATCCCTCATGCTTGGTTTCATCGATTTGCTGCTTATGCTACACGACTTGGATTTTCTCACAGTAGATGTGATTCATCTTTATTTATTGATAGATCTGGTACTGACACAACATATTTATTGATTTATGTGGATGATATTTTTCTCACAGCTTCTTCTACACCTTTACTTCAGAAGATTATTTTCTCTCTACACAAGGAGTTTAACATGACAGATCTTGGTGCCCTTAATTATTTCTTGGGGATTTTTCTTACACGTGACACTACACGGATGTTTCTCTCTAAGAAGAAATATGCTATGGAGTTGCTTAAGCAAGTACATATACTCAACTACAATCCTACTCGGACTCCTGTTGATACTGAGTCCATGCTTGGTCTTGAGGGGACTCCCCTTTCAGATCCTACTTTGTATCGGAGTCTTGCAGGTGGCCTACAATATCTTACATTCACTCGTCCTGATTTGTCTTATACTGTGCAACAGATCTGTGTGTATATGCATGATCCTCGGGAGCCTCACTTAGCTGCTCTCAAGAGGATACTTCGTTATGTTTAGGGCACTTTGGAGTTTGGTTTACAGTTATATGCATCCTCAGGATCTTCTCTTGTGGCTTACTCTGACATTGATTGGGCTGGTTGCCCTGGTACTCGCAAATCTACATCCGGGTATTGTGTATTTATGGGCGACAATCTTCTATCATGGTTTGCAAAGAGACAACACAATCTTTTACGTTCTAGCGCAGAAGCTGAATATCGGGGTCTTGCTAACGTTGTCGCTGAGACGGCATGGATACACAATCTTCTTCGAGAACTATACACACCACTTCTGACGGTTACTCTTGTGTATTGTGATAATTTTAGTGTTGTTTATTTATCTGCTAATCTGGTGCAACATTAACGAACCAAACACATTGAGATTGACATTCATTTTGTTAATGATATGGTTGCTATGGGTCACATGTGTGTTCTTCATGTTCCATCTCATTACCAGTATGCAGATATCTTCATTAAAAGCCTTCCATCGGCGTTATTTGAAGAATTTCGCACCAGTTTGAGTGTTCGATTGCCTCCCGCTCAAACTGCGGAGGAGTGTTAGTTGATATGTTTAGGCCCATTATGATTAGGCTTTATCCCGTTTATGTACTTCTAGCTCTTTCCTCTGTATCCTATATATTGTGATCCCTTTATTGAATAATACAAGGAAAATTACCAATCTAACACAAAAACTCAAAATCCAATAACCTACAAAATAAAACACAAACCCAACAAAACCCCTCAATTAACATAAAGTTCAATCGAATCTAAAAAAAATAAAAAAACTACCTTGAAAAAAAAAACCACACTAAAATAACACATATTATACTCGTATCATATAAAATATATAGATAATGCATATATGATGTTGCAACACATTATTCAAGAGAAAATGTTGTAACACATACCCACTAAGGTTAAGAGCGGTGGGTTATGTCGCTAAAGGCCTTCCTTCGGCGTTATTTGAAGAATTTCGCACCAGTTTGAGTGTTCAATTGCCTCCCGCTCAAACTGCGGGGGATTGTTAGTTGATATTTTTAGGCCCATTATGATTAGGCTTTATCCCGTTTATGTACTTCTAGCTGTTACCTCTGTAGCCTATATATTGTGATCCCTTTATTGAATAATACAAGGAAAATTACCAATCTAACACAAAAACCCAAAATCCAATAACCCACAAAATAAAACACAAACCCAACAAAACCCCTCAATTAACATAAAGTTCAACCGAATCTAAAAAAATAAAAATAAAACTACCTTGAAAAAAAACCACACTAAAAAGCACATATTATACTCGTATCATATAAAATATATAGATAATGCATATATGATGTTGCAACACATTATTCAAGAGAAAATGTTGTAAAACATACCCACTAAGGTTAAGAACGGTGGGTTATGTCACTCGTTAGTCCTATGTGGCATCAAGTTGGTTGCAAGTTACTGCATCGCTTGGTGAGTTAGTTGGTGTAAGTTACATGCTTCGTTGGTTAACTAACAAATCGTTGGTTTTGTTTCTTTGATTTTTGGTAATTAGTTTTTGTGGTGCGCTTGTGTTTTAATTGGGTACGGTGGTTCGCAAAGGTGTAAGTTAGATGCAAGTTACTGGAGAGAGTTGATAATCGTTAAGATACGTATCAAACTAATAACCCTCAATAATACATATATATAAAATACATATACATAAGCAAAGTATCATACAAATTATTCTTAGGAAAGAATAATAAGTAATCAACACGGGTATCGTTCTCCTCGGTAAGAGGTGAATAGAAATCTACGTTCATGTTGTAAATCGAGCTTGATTATCATTTAAGTTTTGGTTTTGGTTTCTAAATCTACTAATGCGAAGAGAAAACTAATAAAGGCACGCTAATCAAGAAATGAAGGCAAATTTAAAATTCTAACGACATTTAAAATAAATAATTAATAACTAAAAAGAACTAATTAACCAAAAATGACAAAATAAAACTCTTAAAACTCAAAATGTAAATTTATTAAACTAAAATGTTTTAAACTATTTGTAAAAAAACAGAAAATATTTTTTAAGATTTTTTTTACAATTTAAAACTATTTTTGAAACTAAATTATACTGAAAATTAAATTAAAATTACTAAACTTAATCATAAAATTTTGAGAAAATTCCTAAAAATACTTTATGCTAAAAATGAGGTTTGCAAAGAAAAATGACTCAAAAAGCTGAAACCAATAAGCAGCTAAAAATCAAATAAGCTGATAAGCTTAAATCCTAAAAACGTATAAAGAATTATTGAAAGTAGATATAAAAGAAAAAGTCCCAAGGGCACAATGGTAAGGAATGTGTGTGTTGAGGGGGAGGTCACAGGTTCGAGTCCTGTGATCTACCTTTTTGCAAAAACATTTTTTTATTTTTCTTTTTGAAAAAGCTAAAGATGAAGCTAAAATAAGCTACTTTAATAAAAAGACTTTTACCAAAACTTATTATTAAGCTAGAAACAGATTGAACAAAAGTGGCAGTTTACTAGTTAAAACAGTTAAGCTTAAAGTTAAGGCTGTTTGGCTTTTTAAGGACTCAATAAGCTATGAAAAAGATTAATAAGATGAAAACCAATTCAGACTAGGACCTAATAAGCACTAATGACAAGGAATAAGGAAACAAATTAAGCTGATAAGCTTCAAAAAGTACTAAAACAGATTACTATAAAACAGATTTAAAGGACTAGACCAAAGATTTTAAGCCAAGCTATAAGACTAATAAGCACTTAGAATAGGCTAAAAAGTGAAAACAAATTAAGACCTAAACTCTTATTACACAAATAAGCTGAAATTCAGAACATAAGCTAAAGAAATAAGCTAGAAAAGGAATCTTAAAATGACAGACTACTCTACTATTTTTTTGATTTTTTTTTTTGAAAATTGACTACTTTTGCCGCTTAAAATTAAGACTCAAAAATACTTTTGACAATCTAGAAAATCAAAACAGATTAAGATCAAACTACTATAAGCTAAATGCAATTGATTTTAGCAAAAATTAAGCTAGATTAAACCCTCACTTGACCTGCAAACTTAGACTTTTAAAAACTAAACCACACTCTACCTATAGTAAACTGTTTCTATCTAAAAAGCTTAAAAGATTTTTCTAAATTCAAATGACTTAAAACAGATTTAGTAGATGCAAATTAGAACCAGATTTTAGCACTTAAACCATAACTCAAGTAGGATTTTTAGAACTTAAACTAATTGACAGTTAACAAACTTTGGACTAGCAGATTTTGAAAAATGATAAAACCAAATCCTAAACTAAACAAAACTTAATCTAAACTTATTAAAACTAACATTAAGACTTAATAAGAGCTTAATAAAAACTAGTTTGATCACCAAAATCAGACTAAACACTATTTTGCAAGACAATGCTACTTATCCCAAACACCCCTTTGAACTTTGAAAATCCTATTTTAAACTAAAACAGACCTAAATAAGCTTGGATTATTGAAAACAGATTAAGCTCAGTGATATTAGATGACAAATAAGTACTAATTTCAGAAAAACAAGCACAAATCAATAAGCTCATCTTATTAGCGGATTAGACTCTTAATGAAACAATTTGATTTAAAACTAAGTTTAAACTAATTCTAAGCTACACTCTAACTATAATATGCTACTATTTAAGCATAATGAGAACAATTAAGCAATAATAAGCTAGGATTGAGCAGATTAAGCAAGTAAACAAGCTAAGACAGAAATTTAAGCTAGAAGAGTAAAGCTCAAGTACCTTGATCCTAGCTCAAACAGGGATCAACAATGCTCTTAAGAGATTATCTACAAGCTCCAGCTTATAAGAATAAGCTGGTGAAGTCCTAGAAGCCCTTCCATTTCTGGCTTATCATCTAAAAAGCTTAAAACCACAAACCTTAACCAACTGACTTAAAAGTGAACAAACAAGCTCAAATAAGCTTTTAGGAGCTTATTTGAGCTTAAAGAGGGCTTGAGTAAGTATTTTAGCTTATTAAGAAATTTGAGTAAATTGAATAAGTAAAAGCTGTATTTAAAGAACACAATTGATTTAAACTGAGAATTACTTTTATTAATAAAAAAGAAGTACATTAAGCTGAATACAAGAGATAAGCAAGAATTAAGCTGGAAAATTAAGCTACACTACTCCTAATCTATCCTACTCTAGTACTACACTAGATAAGATACATTGTGTGATATTCGTGGGTATTTATAGGCTAGAAGTGAAGCGTCTAGGTCTTTAGGAGCGTCCTCGTCTTCAATCCTTAGCCCTTGATCAATAACCAATTCCCATTAATCCATTTTGAGCCCTTTGATCCTCTCCACGTATCTGTAGCCAATAGGAGCCTTAAGGATTGCCAGCATAGCTTAATTAGTGTCAGACGTGTCAGGGAGATCTTCTAGAAGCAAGGGGCGTGTGGAAAGAATTTACCCGTACGTTACTTGCTCTATGTAAAGAATGGGAGGGAGGAGGTGATAAACAGTAAGTTTGACCCTGTTGGTTTATAACTTTGACTTGGACCCAGGGTATTAGTATTAGGCTTGGGTTATTTTTCTTGGGCTTAGACAGATTAAATGGATTTGGACAATTTATAAATGGATTTAGGGCTAAGGTTTATATCTTTCAAACACTAATGGGCTGACTTGGCCCATTAAACGGGTACGAGTTGGCCCATTAAAGATGAATACGCCTTCGGCTTCGTTTTCCCACGCTCTTCCAATCCCGTGCTCGGTTTTGTCCTTTTTTGATATATCCGTTACCTGCACAATACAATTACAAAACTGACATATACAATGTATTTTCCATTTGTTTTTTTATCATTTAAGCCTGTTTTAATAATGAAAAATGATATGTAATTAAACACATATCAAAAATCCCCCATACTAAGCTATTGCCGTGTCCTCACGCAATATCATATACACACATATAAAACTAAAATTTTCAACCCCCTAGGCTAATTACCTCGAAAAGCAGCTACGTGTTCATCAAGGAGGATTAAGAAATCACTAGTTTAAAATGCCCTGTTTTACCATTTTTATATATATGCAAACACTTATTATTATCATTATTTTTTTTTCAATCATAACTTTAAGGATCACGGAACAAGAAACATTAAAAGGATTAATTCATCGTCCTTGATTTTTCACATGCCCCAAACCAAGCTTAAAAATGAAATCATTGTTAAATACAACTTAAGATGCTAACACTACTCATAAATGCTAATTGTGTACGCAAAGCTACTTTCTGCTCCCTTATTCTTAAATCCTCTAAAGATTTCATTTTTATTATTGGTGACAAATAAATTAAGTCCTTATTTATATAAAGTAAACCCGGTTTAGACCATAATTAGTTTAAAATCCTTTCCTAAAGAGACGATATGTCGAGAATAAGATCCACATTAAGGTTTTAATTTCGCATGATTTAGGGGTTATCCATTTTATTTCATTTGAAACAACTCAACTACGAGTCCAGAGACGGAGGCTTTATTTAGATAACCCCGGAGTCGAAATTTGGCTTTATTATTATTATTATTATTGCAACATTATTAAACCCCCGGTCCTTTAAACAACTTCCACATCGGTATGCGAGCCGACCATGATCCAGTAAACTTTTATCAGTCTCGGATTTATTATTCTTACTATGGGCCTTCTTTTGAAAACTGCCACATTGGTATGCGAGCCGACCATGGTCCAATAATCTTTTATTAGCCCACAGTTCTTCTTATTATTATTTCCTCCACCCTTTAAATGACTGTCACATCGGGCGCGAACCGACCATGATCCAGAAGTCTTATTTCAGCTTCGGTTTATTACATAATTATTATAGCCAAATTTCAAGTCCTGTGGTCTTTTAACTACCTAGACAACGGTAGCGAGCCGTCAAGAATCGGTAGCCTATTTCCCCACAACACTGACAAAACCTTGATGTGTACCTTAATTTCACCAGAAGGAATCTCTACGAAGGGATCCAAACTAAGAATCGCAAAAACTAAAGCAACTTTATTTATTTAACAATTATATAACGTTTGTTAAGCTGGTGGGAGCAAAAAGCCACAATTAACCTCTATGAGCTCTAAAGAGATCCAACTACTCTACGCTCATCATCTAACTTATATAAAACACTATCATTTCTCGTTCTTTGCAAATTTAAAATCTTTACTAAAAAGATCCGCGAATGCTTAGTCTAATAAAAACAAACTTTGCATATTTAAAATCTATTATGGAAACTTGCAAACTCTTGGCTCTTTCAAGCTAAAATTCGCGTTTTAAAGCTTCTTGTATAAAATACTAGCAAAAGTTTTCATGTATATAGGTTAAAGGGCAAGCAAGCTAGAGCGCAACATGCTCGATCAAATCAAAATTTATTCTTATTCTCACCATCGGAAAGTCAAACATTTGTGTCAAAACCCTTATTTTATTTTTGAATTTTTTTTTAAATTTTGACATAAAATCACATATTTTTGGTGGCAAAACGGGGTTACATAAAGACAAGGTAAATGCAAGTAAGATCGAATCGAAAGATACCTCCCCCCCTATACTAGAACTAAACATTGTCTTCAATGTGAGACTGCCACCCCCATACTAAAACCAATGCATAATCCTAATATAAAAGGGTCCCTACGTAAATCAAAAGCCGTTTATTAATTATGGTAATAGATAAATGTTAGTCAATAAGATCTAGGACATCGGATTCCCATATATAAGCATGCTAAGGATTGAGGCTCGAGTAAACGATGGACAAAACCATGAGTAAGAGAGTCTTCATAATCCGGGAAATCCTGAACATAAAACACAAGCCACGAAACACGAGAAAGGAAGAGGCAAGCCTCTTCACGTCACATTTATTAGAAAATTGAAAAAGAAGATAGAAACACGGGTTGCCTCCCAAGAAGCGCTTGTTTTTGTTAACCGAGTCACAAGCCTGACTCGACCCCAAATTTAGTGGTCCATGGGGAAAGTTTGGAGATCCGAGACAACCATAGGTGGTATATCCCCTCCAAAATAGTGTTTAAGTCTATGACCGTTCACCTTGAAGTTTAGTCCATCGGTTTAAGATAACTCGATGATAACATAAGGGAAAACTTAAGTAACGGTGAACGGTCCGGTCCAACGGGTTTTGAGCTTGCCAAAGAAAATCTTTAATCGAGAATTGAAGAGAATAACTCGATCACCAACGTTGAAAACGCGGTTCTTAATCTTGGAGTCATGAATCTTCTTCGTTTTCTCTTTGTAGATTAAAGAGTTCTCGTAGGCTTGATCCCGGAGTTCATTTAATTCATTCATTTGAACTTTCTGGTGATCACCCGCGGACTTGAGATCAAAATTGCAATGCTTCAAGGCCCAATAGGCCTTGTGTTCAAGTTCGATAGGAAGATGACAAGCCTTTCCGCACACAAGCTTATAAGGAGTGCACCCGATGGGTGTCTTGAATGCGGTACGAAAGGCCCATAAAGCATCATCTAACTTATCGGACCATGAAGCGTGATTTTCGCCTACAGTCCTTTCTAAGATACGTTTCAAACCACGATTTAAAACCTCCACTTGTCCACTAATTTATGGATGATACGCGGTAGAGAGACGGTGGGTAACTCCATACTTAAGCATGACCTTTGCGAATTGGTCATTACAAAAATGAGTACCGCGATCACTAATTATAGCTTGAGGAGTTCCAAATCGGGCGAAGAGAGATTTTAAGATTTTTACGACAACTCGGGCATCATTAGTAGGGAGCACTTTTGCTTCAACCCATTTTGACAAGTAGTCAATGGCCACGAGAATGTACTTGTTCCCTCGCGAAGACAAGAACGGGCCCATAAAGTCGATGCCCCATACGTCAAAGATCTCGCAAATTTGAATTGCATTTGAGGCATTTCGTCCTTTTATGATATTTTGCCTTGACGTTGACATGAGTCACATGACTTTACCATGTCATGGGCATCGCAATAAATAGTCGGCCAATAGAAACCGGAATCAAAGACTTTCTTAGCGGTGTAGTTCGCACCATGATGTCCCCCGGTGGGTCCATTATGGCAAGCCGTGAGGATATCAACGGCTTCTTGGCCGTAAACACATCGTCTAATCACTTGATCTGCACAAATCCTAAACAAGTAGGGGTCATCCCAAAAATAATGCTTCACATCCTTAAAGAATTTTTTTTTGTTGGGACGACATCCCTTTTACTATAAAATTCCCCACATGGTAATTTGCAATGTCGGCAAACCATGGGGTACTAGAATCACCAAGAAAATATATCATTCCGAGGGTCTCGAGAGGGAATGTTTCATTAATTTCCTTTTTCTCAAGATCACCTTGATGAGGATTTTCTAATCTTGATAAGTGGTCGGCCGCGAGATTCTCTGCTCCTTTTTTATCACGAATAATGAAATCAAATTCTTGGAGTAGGAGAATCTACCGGAGCAATCTCGACTTAGCATCTTGCTTAGCAAGAAGATACTTTAGAGCCGAGTGATCCGTATACACTATAGTCTTTGACAAGACTAAATAGGACCGGAATTTCTCGAAAGCCTACACCACGGCTAATAATTCTTTCTCCATAGTAGTATAATGAGCTTGAGCATCGGTCATAGTCTTGCTAGCATAATGTATAGGTTGAAAATGTTTGGTCTTACGTTGCCCCAAGACTACACCTACTGTGAAATCACTAGCATCACATATTATTTCAAATGGTAGGTCCTAATCGGGGGCAACTAAAATTGGAGCTTCGGTTAATTTCTTCTTAAGAGTATTAAATGCTTCAATACATTCCTTTGAGAAAATGAATGGAGTTTCCTTTTCGAGAAGATGAGTCATCGGTTGGGCGATTTTAGAAAAATCTTGAATAAATCGACGATAAAACCCGGCGTGACCTAAAAAACTTCGAACACCTTTAACGGAAGTCGGATGAGGGAGTTTAGCTATAACATCAACTTTAGCTCTGTCGACCTCAATCCCAGACTTTGAAATTTTATGTCCTAGAATAATGCCTTCTGTAACCATGAAATAACACTTCTCCTAATTTAGAACTAAGTTAGTGTCTTCGCACCATTTTAGCATTTTGTCTAAATGAGAGAGGCATGATGAGAAAGAATCCCCAAAGACTAAGAAATCATCCATGAAGACCTCCATTGTTTCCACGATCATGTCGTGGAAAATGGACATCATGCACCTTAGGAACGTGCCCGGAGCATTACATAAACCGAAAGGCATGCGACGGTAGGCAAACGTCCCATAAGGGCAAGTGACGGGTCTATAGGAATCTGAAAATATCCAGAAAATCCATCCAAAAAGCAATAGTATTCGTTCCTTGCTAAACGTTTAAGCATCTGGTCCATGAAAGGCAACGGGAAATGATCTTTACGAGTAGCATCATTAAGCTTCCGGTAATCAATACAAACATGCCATCTGGTGACTAATCGAGTTGGTATAAACTCATTATCTTCATTTTCAACTACGGTCATTCTACCTTATCGGTAATCAATACAAACACGCCTTCTCGAGTGACTAATGAGTTGAGTATCAACTCATTTCTTCATTTTCAACTACGGACCATTCCCACCTTTTTAGGCACATCCAATGTACAGGGAAACTCACCCTTGGACTATCCGATAATAGGGTAATTCACATCCGGCTATCAAGGAGTTGGACCAACTTCCTTTTTGAATTATCCTTCTGAAATTTTTGGGTCAACACTTCTTGTTGTAGGACCCGCCGGTTTATATGTCATCCCTTCATTAATATTTTGTGAGTACAAAATTGTGGATCAATTCCCTTAATATCGGATATTTCCCAAGCGATGGCATGCTTATGTAGCTTTAAAACCTTTAGAAGGTGGTCCTTCTCATCATCTTTTAAGTCTTTCACAATTATAACGGGTAGTTTATTTTTGTTTCTTCAAAAATGTTGTTTCAAGATGACGCGGTAAATCCTTGAGCCTCGAGTTCTGGTCGGTTCCTCTATGCTCGAGTTCTGGTGGTTCTTCGATCGAATGCTTCATCATAGTAACATCAACTTGCTTAAGGTCCTCATTCTTCATTGGAGGGAGATTCGGAGAAGGGTCTTCATTTAACAATTTCTCAAGGTAAAGTGTATCTCCCTCTGTGTCATAGTAATCATCATCCAAATTAGAAGGAATATCCGTGGTATGTAGAAAAGTCTCTATCTCTTCCAAAATGAAATCTCCTCCTTCAAAAGGAGTGAACGAGGGGGAAGAAGAAGCAATGATAGGATCCGAAGGAGTAGGATTGCCACTCGTCGAACTATCTGAAAATCCGAGCACTTCTTGAGCATACTTCTCACATGTAACATCAATGACATCGATTCGATTAACCGATTCATCATAATAGTTATGGGGGTATCTCGAAGTATGCCCGACTTTAAATGTAATGGCCTCATCATTGACTCGAAGAGTTAACTCTTCGACGTGTACATCGATTAATGCTCGTGCCATCCTCAAGAAAGGCCTCCCGAGAATGAGGGGAACCCGAGGATCAACATCGTAATCAACTACAACAAAGTCGGTCGGAAAATAAAACTTTCCTACTTTTACAAAAACATCTTCGGCAACACCAACCGGATAAGCAACCGATCGGTTTGCGAGTTCAAGAGTCATGCGAGTCGGAGTAAGTTCCAGAAGCGAAAGCTTCTTCCATACGGAAAGAGGCATTAGATTAATGCTAGCGCCAAGATCGGCCAAGGCTAAGCACTCATCTAGCTCTGGAAAATCACAAGGAATTAGAAACTTGCTGGGGTCTCCAAGTTTTTCGGGCAGCTTTTTTAGGAGCAATGCCGAACAATTCTCATTCAACGGAGTATTTGCTAATTCGAACAATTTTTCCTTATTACTAAGTAAACTTTTAACATAGACACGAACTTAGGCATATGAAGCAGAGCATCGGCAAAGCTAATGTCGAAATGTAATCTTTGAAAGATTTGAAGGAACTTAAACATTTGATTATTAGCCTTTTCACGGAGCTTTTGGTCATTAAGTCTTGAAGGATAAGGTATCGACGGTTTAGGATGAGGCTTTGGAGCAACATCGGGCTCTGAAATATGTACCTTGAAAACCGGAGGTTGGATGTGTGTGGTACTTCCTAAATTTGTAGGTTGCACCTTGTCCTTTGTCACCTCCGATTCACGTTCCACTTCCTTTGGAAGAGGAGAAGAAGTAGGTGGAATCGTAGGTCCATCATAAGAAACACCACTTCAAGTGGAAACAGCTTTCAAATCTACTCTCAGGTTAGCAACGGTATTACTAAGAAGTAATCCCGAACCCGAGGGATTTTGCATTTGTAAGAAATTGGTCATCACGTTCTTTAGCTCATTGCTTATTATGTTCCTTATCTCATTGTTCACTACGTTCTTTAACTCATTGTTCTGATTCATCATTGAAGTCTTGAATTCATTTTTCAATTCTGTTTTCATGTTATTAATTTGATTTTGCATAGCTCTCATATTAACTTCATTAGTCTTCCTGTAGTTCGATAACTCATTCGAAGGTCCAACTTGAGCTTTATTATTCGGGGCTGTTGTTTCCTTGATTGAAGTTTTTCCCTCTTTGTTGATTGAATCCTTGATTGTTCGGAGCTTGATAATTTCCTTGATTTTGATTGTTCCGATTTTAGTTATAGTTTTGATTGTTCTGCACATTCGGAGGAGGAAAACTAAGTGGTCCCATTTGGTTGCTAGCACGATAATTCGGGTCTCCTTGAGGACGGTATCTGTTACCTCCTTGATTGTAGGTCCCTACGGCTGCACAAGCATCAAAAGTGTTGCCACCAGTGGCAAGACACTCATAGTAGGGATGCGGTCCTTTGAGATGTTCCGGTAATGAGAACATGCTAAGTACAATGAATATAATACATATATGTTAAAAAGATTCAATACTATAGCTAGAAATCCCGTCAAGGAGATTCTTCTTAAATTGAATCTACTTTAACAGGTCGATCCTTACGGATTCGAAGGTTACCCCAACCAAACACGGGTGAATGACAAAGCCATATTCGTCCCCCAGATTTATTGCTAACTATTTTATTTCAAGAATATATAAAGATGGATATGGAGGTACCTGGTTCCAGTAGATTCACAAGATTCATAGCCACATGCTCATACTCAACCGACACTTATAAAGACATCATGAAAGCTCAAGCATATGTTTCAATACTTTTGCTACTCTGATACCATACGTCTTTCTTGAAACGACAAAGTGTGAAAGTTAAAGAAATTCAAGAAAGATGTATCATTAAAGCTTTTAAGTTATCATATCAAGAAAAGTATGAGCATGTCAGTCCAAAGTCACAAGATCACAAGATGGTGATAACGCTCCAAATATACATAAAATATCCCTTAGAAATGCGAGAAATTTATGTACTAATGCAATAAATATTGCAAGAATTGATGTAAATATTGTTACAGGACTAAAAGTGGAAGAAAAGGACTTAACGTGCAAGAGATTTGGTTAAATACTACTAACATTCGTTAAAAGAAGGATCTAGAATACGGACAATTGAAGTCAGAAGAAAAAGTGCGTCGGTTTTATAACCGAGTGCGGCGCACTTGTCAGCGAGTTTAATGCACATCATTAATTAAAGATGTGCAGCGCACTTTTATGTAAGTGCGGCGCACTTTCTGTGTCAGTTACAAAGAAATCATAAATGGTGCAACTCTTGACTTGACCAATCATTGCTATAAATAGAGGCACGATTTGGAGAGAAAAAAACAACTTACAACAACAATCATCAGTTCATATCACACACTAAATCCCTCTCCAAGAGTTAGAGCAAGTTCTAAGAAGATTTGGAGGCTAAAACCTTCATCTTCATCTTTTTTGGGTAGAAGAACAAGCAAGTTCCGTTATTTCAGAAGTTGGAGGTGCTTGGATCTTTTGTACCTTTGTTCTTAGAAGGAATTGTTAGCTTGGATCTTTTGTTCTTGAAATTTGGTAAAGAAACATGTTTCCATCTTTTTATAATATGAATTTTGGATCTATATTACTTGTTCAATCTGTTGCTATTATGATTATCGAGTAGTTTAACATATTTGGTTAAGAACTAAATGGATATAATGGATCAAACTTGACTATTTGAATGAATTTTTTATATGAATAATATGAGCTTGTTGTTTTTGAACTTGGATTCTTTAATCTTCGTTTGATCTCCATTCATTCCGGATATAGGTCGAAAGACTCCAGACTAAATGGTTGATTTCCAAGTTGTTTGTCTATGGTAACTAGACCTTAGCCTTGTGAGGATTGGCTAAGGAAACGAACATTAACCCAAGTACAAAAAGGTTTAACGCTAAACCACATGTCTAACGAACTTGGTTTAGCAAGCTCATATTACTTATCATCAAACACGGATCAAACTTAAGGCATTTTCATGATTAAAGATAAAGGCCGAAAGGGTTTTCATTATGAACAATAAACAATCTTTTGAAGCAACTAAACATTCTTAAATCGATTATACCTACATCCGTAAATCATTCATCCACTTAAGTTTATCTATTATATTTTTTGTTCCATTAACCAAACATGCCTTTTAATTGAATTAGTCCATTATCTTTAGAGCCGTGACAATCTATAAGATAATCATTTTTCGTAATATTATCGACTTTGTCTTAGAATTGCCAATCTCCTGTAGAACGACCTGACTTACCTACAGTACTATATTACAAACGAGGGTTATACTTTACCCGTGTGTTTCCATATCCGGTATTTTCAGTATTATAAATTTAAAGCTTTTGAAACACATCAAAGTTTTTGGCGCCGCTGCCGGGAATTGAAAACATTTTTCGATAAAGTCATTTTTAATATTACAACCCTAAAAATTTCAAAAATCGCCGTACCGTTTTTTGGCAAATGGAAACAATTTTATTGTTACTACTTCAAAAAGTGCGCCACACTTTTTGTTGTTAATTAGGAAAAGAAGTTGAAATTAATAAGTGACTTGACCTAAGAATCCTCATTATCTATAATTGAACTTTTTAAATGAAGAATATATTTCCAGTATTGATAATTGTCAAATTTCTATATAGCTTGCTTTTAAAAATGAAAAAAGAAAAAAATATTTTCTTATTAGCTTATTTGATTATTTGTCTACATAATTGCTTATGCCCCTTATTTGTTAAATGTCTCTTTGAAAAATTCATGACATCTAGATTAAGCCTTATTGATAAAACTGAGCAAATAAAAAATTCAACAAAAATAAGATAAATTTCCAGAAGTGCGCCGCACTTATATCAAAGTGCGCCGGTATTTCTGGAAAATAAAGAAAGATTATTGATTTTTTAGAAAGTGCGCCGCACTTTTCCAAAAAATCGCCGCAATTTCCTATCTGAACCAAAACAATACGCTAAAAATTTATATTTTGCAAAAGAATTATTTGAAATGAAGGTTGCTATGTGCTTATTAATGTTATGCAAGTGTAGGAAGTTGCTTAAATATGTTTTGACTAACCCACTAATGTTTATTTTGATATTATGTTGTTTTAAAAGTAATATGGACTCGAGTATGGGAAAGATGTGCCTAGGAAAGGACGTAATTGAGATCTCTAGTGACCAAAATAAAGGGTTAGGAGATTGGGACTTACCTGAATACAAAGATACGGCAGGA
This sequence comes from Tanacetum coccineum, assembly GCA_026074375.1. Classification (NCBI taxonomy): domain Eukaryota; kingdom Viridiplantae; phylum Streptophyta; class Magnoliopsida; order Asterales; family Asteraceae; genus Tanacetum; species Tanacetum coccineum. Next base: position 40,534 of record BQNB010009672.1, read on the forward strand.
AGTAAAGGAAAGAAGGAACCTGAACCTTTGGTTTTTCACAAAATGTACACTAAAGAGGATAGTGATCGGTATATCGCATAATGTTTTATGAATGGCTTATATGCATCAGATGGAGAGATTAATTTGGAAAAGAATGATAACTTAATCTCAAACGACTACGCAGTCAAACTCTGTCTTGAGTATGAGGTTAGAAAGGGAAAGAAATTAGTTAAAAAGGAGTTGATGGTGCTACTACGTGGAGAAATCTATTTTGTTCAATTCATCATAAATCCTGAAGAGGACGAATTTGAGCCAGGATTAATTTTTGGAAGATCATTCTTGCGTTCTGCGAATGCAGTGGTAAACTTCGGGGAAGGGACTATTACAATACAGCCCGACTTTGACCCTTTTCTTTTAAGTAGTGATGAAGAAAAGAATCCAAACCTTGATGACTTGGAAACGTTGCTTGATTTTGATTTTGATGAGGCACCACAAACAGAAACCGACCTCTCACCACTCGTATGCAAAATGGGCAAGGGAAGTAGGAACAAAAAGAAAGTTATGGAAAACATCATGTACTTTAATAATGGTACTGGACCATCCACATCCGTTGGAATACCCTTAACCCAAGAGGAAGCTGAAAAGAGGGCACTTGCACACAATATCAGTATGAGGTATGAAATTCTAGAAGAAGTTAGGCCGGTAATAGAGACATTGGCCTATAATGATAAATATAGGAAGTTGTTAGATGAAATCTGGGCCGACAAGGTCAAATTAGATGGAATGGTTAAACCAGAAGAAGAAAGAGTAATGGTAAAAGTAAAAGGGCAGATGCTTAAGGAAAAGAAAGATTCAGGAGCATTTTTATTTCCAATTAGGTTGGAAGGCAGAATCAATGAAAACGCTCTAGCTGATACTGGATCTGATACTAACACCATGCCATACAGAATCTACGAACAGCTAGGTAGAGATGATATTATGAAAGAAAACAGGAATATAACTATGATTAACTATACAGAAGCTGAAGTAACTGGTCGACTGGTAAATGTACTATGTCAAGTTAGATTCACCACTCTGTCTGCTAAGTTCTTGATTTTGGAAATACCTGTGGACCGAGACGCACCCATCGTGGTGCGTCGTGGATTCCTTGATATAATTGGAGGCAACATTGACATTCCAAATAGGACATTTACTACCTTTGATGGACTAACTCGTCAAACCTTTAGAGCAGCTAGATCAGAAAAAATCAGAATTGCTAAAAGCGGCTCAGATGACGAGGAAGACTATGTAATTAAGAGGAAAGAAATGGGAACACCAATTCACAACTCCAGACCTATCAGATACCAAAACAACACCAACCCTGCTGAAAACATGACTCTGTCAACTCTTGAATCAGTAATAAACCCTTTTAGAAAAATCAGCGTGTGGAAGAAGGCTGTGAGTTTTCTAGGATCACTCCCTACTAAACTAAGAGATATTGAATGGAAGCCTGATTACAAAATGTGCTATTCTAACCCTGAGCTAGCAACTGGGCAGTGGAAAACCGAGATTCGTTTGACTGACCCCTATGGAAATATCTACATGCAAGCTTTTGTGACAAAATCTACGAAAAGGAAGTTATCTAAGTATCACAAATTGAGTGACATAATGTCACCAAACTGGTTCGTCGAGTGAAGCTTTGGACAAAAGAATAAGGGAGGAAGAATTTGTGCGCTCCCAAAATAATGTTTATCGTATTTTACTTTATGTCATATACACATTTAAAATAAAATCAATTATATTAAATCCATTACGGATTATACTTTGATGTACGAGGACTACCTCTATATTAATGAATGAATATTTTGGTGGATTAATTTATGTTTCAGTTATTATAATTAATTTAAAAAAAATAAAAAGCAAAGTTCGCCGCACTTATTATAAGTGCGTCGCACTTTTTAGTTGTTTCAGGAACAAAAAGCTTACAAAAGAAGTTTCTAACTCATTATATAAAAACACACTAAAACTTAGAACACCGCCGGGTTTCCAACCAAAATCGAAGTTAAGATTCAAAAGATCGATCCACCAAATTCTTAATCATGCCAAGGGTATGTTTATTTCATTCATAACTATTTCTTATCATTAATCTATTATCATTATGTGTTTTAGGGTTTATATATAAATTAAGTTTGAAGAAATTATGAAGTCATGCAATTAAACTTTGAATAAAGACTAGGATTATGCCTCATTATTAAGATTTAAGAACCCTTGAACAAATCCAGGTTTAACTATTTGGAATTAGTGTTTGGATTTTGAGTTAAAATTATTAAAAACTCGTTTTGTTTAGAATAGAGCAGGAAGTGCGCCATTTTTGGTTAGAAAACCACTGCACTTGCTTAATTATTTGAAAACCGCCGCACTTTTATATAAGTGCGCCGCACATTTTATCACAGAATGTCACAGTATGTCTGCAATTTGATCATAACATAACCAACAAAACTAAATCTTGTCTAACTTAATTATATATCATATCTTTGGCTGATTTGTGATGTGTAGACTTCAGGAGCATATGATCACGAAGCCGGGTCATCCCGTGCCAAACGCTCTAGAAATGTTGAAACCATTGAAGAAGCATTACTCCCGGATGTTCACCACGAATTCTTAGAGTAGAGAGGTTGTAGTAGAGAAGAAAATTCTCGTTATAACTCTAGGTTAGCAACTTTGCTCCCAAAACTCATTTATTCACCGCAAATCATGGATTGGCAGTTGTTACACAAAATTGGTTGTGGAGACGATATTGACCAAATGTTAAAGATTAGTTTGAAGGAAGCTCAATCTGAAGAGGAGGTATTCTTTTCTGTAGCTTGGGTGAGGGCTTTTAACATTCGTCAACCTATTTACCCAGAACTTTGCCCTGAGTTCTATGCTACTTATGAGTTTGATGAAGTATGTGCGGGTGATGAGTTACAGTCAAAGAAGCTAATTAGTTTTAGACTAGGAGGACGTGCTCATAGTCTAACCTTGTTGGAGTTTGCTTGGAAATTGGGATTATATCATGCTGAGGAATTGAAGGAAGATGGTTTTGATTTTTATTTTCAAGGAGGTTTGATAAGTGATGAAAACTTCAATGCTAGAGAATATTGGGAAAGGATTAGCATAGATATAGACTTACATTTGTCTAGGAGCTCAATCACTTTTGTTAGATTCCCGATTCTTCCAAACACATTAAAACAAATCTTGATTCCCCCTGATTTCCCCCCTTTAAACACTATCCATCATAATCAGCAACTTTGTCTTCTCAGCAACGCATCAACATCTTTTCAGCAACAATCCAACTAAGTTGGCTTTGTAGTTTTTGGCAAACTACCAGCCATAAACGGATTTGATATTCCTTTACCAGTAGCCGTTTGCTCTAGGATAGTCAACTCTTTATTTCAAAATATGGTGAGTTAATTACCATATAGTTTTTGGTAAACTGTCAACCATCAACGGAATTGATTTATCTTTACCAAATACCGTTTGCTTTTGGACTAGCCAATGCTTCATTGCCATAACATGGTGCATTGATAAACCATATAGTTTTTAGCAAACTATCAGCTATCCAACAGATTTGAGTAGTCTTAACAAGAACTGTTATGATCTGGACTAGCACAACTCTTAACAGAAGCAAGGTGAGTTTGAGAACCTCAGTAATTTTTGGTAACTATCCAACCATAAACGGATTTGAGAATTCTTACCAAAAGCCGTTTACTGATGACTAGCTAGTTTCTTTATGCTATTAAGCATGGTGAACTGATGACCATTTGTTGTGTGGTGGTTAGCCAACACTCAAACCCTTCTCATCTCCATTTACATCATCACTCTTCATCAATATGTTGCTTAATAAATCTGATCAAATCTAGGGCATCAATACTTTCTCTTTCAACCTCTAATCTAAGATCAAGCATTCTTTGCAATAAATCCTTAGAAAGAGGATACCTTCTTTTAACTAACATATAGATGATTATCCCATCTTCAAGTTCTAGTATGTAAACTCCACAAGCTTCATACAATCTCCAAGTGACAATCTTCCAATCTTGTTGATCACTCTAGAAATCACTTTGATCATTTTCTTCTGTTGAGGATTCCATCATTATCTTCAAATCTCCCTAAAGAATCAACTCAATTCCTTCTAGTGTAATTTTTGAGTACTGCTCCATCACCAAGTCATACAAGTGAAATAAATCTTGCCTATCAAATATATGTAGTACCTCCAATAGACAGTTGAATGCTCTGAAGTTCCCATTGGCTATGTAGATAACAATATAGTCCCCATCTGGTGATGATACCTTATTTATCCTAGCAATAACCGATTTCTTCTCCATTACATCACTATCCAAGGTACCTTCAAATGTAATAATCTTAGATAATTGATACCTTTAGCCTGTTCGAGTTAGGGTTTGATTGCAGTCATATATGTCTATTCCGTCGTTACGGATGTGTATGTATGGTCTTTGTCACTTTTTTTGGAACAATGATATCGGTTGAAAATTATGTATGTGCCGGTGATTTGCAAATTCTAGAACTTGTGCTTGAAATCTTTTCGAGACAGCTTGTAGGATTCACGCTTGCGTTGATTTAAAACATTTTTCTGATTAAGAGTATGTATTAAAAATGGCATATTATAAATGAATTACTTTGTTTGAATTCACTTTTTAATTAAATTGCATATGAAATTGTATACGTTCGGGAAAATATTACGCATAATTTGTAATGTGTTTTCTTACCATAAGATATTAGGGGAAAGCAAGTTTTTCCCCCAAAGATAAAAAAAATTTAAATATGAATGGTCTGATATTCACCTCAAATGAAGAAGTTTCGAGGAATAACGGATAAGATGGATTATTGTTGTACTTATAAGCTTTTTTTCAACAAACTAACCAAAAACTTACTAGTTGTAACTCTTTTGAAGAATAATGCCCGGTGCTTACGCCATATCGGTTGGATGTTCAGTTTCTGTACAAGCTTATGCTTATTTGTACATTTCTTGACGGTGGCGTTTTGTGTGACTACAGTTTATTACCCTTTTCATTTATATTGAGCGTGATGTGGAAAAAATAAACGGTTGATCTGAAATTCGTGAGTTGCTTTTCGCGTTATCTGTGCGACATTTTTGATTTCCTAATCTGTTTTAAAACGTAATTCTTTCGCTTTGTTGCTTGTAGGCAAGCAATAGCTAAGTATGGGGGATTTGATTAACGCTTCATAAATATATTATTTTATTTTCCCTTAGAATGTGCGAGAAATTATTTGTATACTAATCGCATTTTATGAATATTACTAGAATTGTCGTTTGTTATGTAATATTGTTACAGGACTAAAAAGTGGAAGAAAATGACTGTAAACGTGCAAGGAGATTTGGTTAAATACTAATACATTTCGTCATAAGAAAGGATCTTAGAATATGGGACCTTTGAAGTCAAAAGGAAAAAGTGCGCCGGTTTTATAACTAAGTGCGGCGCACTTGTCAGCGAGTTTAATGCACATCATTAATTGAAGATGTGCGACGCACTTTTATGTAAGTGCGGCGCACTTTCTGTGTCAGTTACTAAAAAGTCATCAATGATGCAACTCTTGAGTTGCCCAATCATTGCTATAAATTAGGGCACAAAATTAGAGGAAAATCATCCCTCACAACAACAATTAACAACTTACAACACTCTCTCTATCTTCTCCCTATGAGTTAGATAAGTTTTCCAAGAAGATTTGAGGTAAAAACCTTCATCTTTATAACTTTTTTCCAGGTAAAAGAGCAAGTGAAGTTCTTAATCCCAGAAGTTGGAGGAGTATAGTTATCGAGTTGAATCTCTGTTCTAGAAGGAATCGTTAGTTTGAATTATTTACTCTTGAAATTTGGTAAAGAAACATGTTTCCTTCCTTTTATAATATTGGGTTTTTAAAATCTATAGTTGTTGTTTTTTGTGTTATGTGTCTGCTATCATGAAATGATTGAGTAGATAAACATGTTTGGTTAGGAATTCTATGGATATTATGGATTAAACATGACCTTTTGAATGAGCCTTTGATATGAATAATATGAGCTTGATGTTTTTGGACTTAGACTCTTTAATTTTCATTTGATCACCACTTATCCCCGGATATAGGTCGAAAGACTCGGTTATGTGATTGATTTCCAAGTTAGTTTGTCGATGACAACTACGACTTTGCTGTGATGATTGGCTAAGTAAATGTAAAAATTAAAACCTATGTTAACAAAAGTGTTTACGCTAAACCTCTTGTCTAACGAATCTTGGTTTAGCAAGCTTATACTACTCTTTATCAAAAAACGATCACACCTAAAAGCATTTTCATAGTTAAAGATAAAGGCCGGAAGGGTTTTTCATTATGAATAATAGACATTCTTTTTAAGCAACTAAACATTCTTAAATCGATTATAAATTTATCCGTGAATCATTCAAGTTTATCCATGATATCCATCATTCCTTAAACCAAACATGTCCTTTAAACCATTGAATTAGACCATTATCTTTAGACCCATGACAATCTATAGATTATATGCCTTTTTCGTAATATTATCGACTTTATCTTAGAATTGGCAATCTCCTGTGGAACGACCTGACTTACCTACAATACTATATTACAAACGAAGGTTATACTTTACCCGTGTGTTTCCATATAATTGTCCGGTATTTTCAGTATTATAAATTTAAAGCTTTTGAAACACATCAGGGCCTTAATGGGCTAAACTATATTGGGCCTTAAGCGGGCTTAGCCATTTGCTTTACTTGTTTAACTAGTGAAGCTCGTATGAGTAAGAGTCTTGGGATGTCGAGATTGAGTTGATAAATGTATATTTGTGGTGGATAGGGATGTTGAGATATCTGTAAGTTGAAGTATACAACTACAAGTAACTTGTGAACTTTACATTATGTTTTACAAGTTACATGTTTGTTGTCACCAAAACATAAAGAGAATGTATAGATTTAATATCGTAATATTTTCACTAACAGGAGGGTCCGCGATTAATTAAGTAAGCTGTTGTATTGACTGAATCTTCCCCGAACATCTTTGGGAGCCCTGCATGAAACCTCATACTCTTCGCTCTCTCATTCAATGTCTGGTTCATTCTTTCAACAACATCGTTCTGTTGAGGTGTTTCTGGGACTGTTTTCAGCATCCTAATCCCGTTCTCAGCACAATACTTAATGAACTCTCTGCTACTATACTCTCCATCATTATTGGATTTCAAACACTTTACTCGAAGGTTTGTTTCATTCTCCACCGCAGCCTATCACTTCTTAAAAGTGTTGATTGTTGAATACCTCAAATTTATTATTAAGAAAATAAACCCATACCTTCCTGCTACTGTCATCAATAAAGGTAATATATTAGCGGGATCCGCCTATTGATGCAACAGATGTAGGGCCATAGATATCTGTATGAACTAGCTCGAGCCTCTGTAGTTTTCTTGTATTCCCAGACTTTACGAAGCTTACCTTCTTTTGTTTCCCCAATACACATGGCTCACAGAAGCCTACAACGGCCTTCTGTAAATCTGGGATCCTACCCTTCGAAGCTAGAATTTTTCACTACCCTTCTCTCTTGTGTCAAGCCTCTGGTGCCACAAAGTAGCATTGCCCCTACCATCAATAGCTACGTTAATCTCATCACAGGGTACCTCAACCATATACATGCTTCTACGTTTGTTCCCATGAGTTACCACCAAACTACCTTTAGTAACCTTCCATTGCTGGTCTCTGAAGCCTACGTGGTACCCTTCCTCATCAAACTGCCCAATAGAGATTAAACCTCCTCTTTTAGGCTTGGGAATTTACCTAACCATTCTTAGAGTCTAACTTGTACCGAAGAAGTTTTGAGGACACATTCCCAACTCCTGCAATATCTAGTGTCTTGTCATCTGCTAAACAAACCTTACCAGAGTGTAGCTTGAACCTTTCTAACTCTTCCTTGCAATAGGTAGCACGGAACGATGCACCAGAATCCATAATATGATCATCAATCGTATTCTCAACACAACATACCAATGCGTCATTATAGTGTCTAACTTCCATGTGAACCTCCTTATCCTTCGAGGCTACAGGCTTCGGACATTGATTTTAAAAGTGCCCTTCTGGTTGTAATTCCAACACGTGATATCCTGCATGTTCCTGGAATGACCTCTCTTCTTTGATTTTGATCTAACTCTGTTCTACTTCAGCCCTTTGTATTGCTTTTTGCCAATGCCCCTGTCTTCTGCACCTTACAAAAGAGTTGGAGTGCTCTGCAGATGTCCACTTACGGATTTCTTTGCCAAGAATTAAATCAGAATGTTATTGAACTTATAGGCTTAGTAGTTTCTGGTGGAACCACTATAACTGTTGTAACAGTGCCTGACCAGCTCTCGGGCAACAAAGAGAGTAACAATAGAGCTTGTACTTCATATCGAATTTAATATCAACTGACATCAACCTTGATATGATTGAATTAAACTCGTTTTACATGATTCTGCCAACAGTGGGCTTTGCCTTCATCTCCCTTCCTTGTAATTAACAAAAATGTCGAATAAGAAACACCTTTTGAGCACTAGGTTTCACATACTTATTAGTCAGAGCCTTAATCATGTCCGTTTTAGTCTTTCAATTGACAACGTTGTAGGCTACGTTCTTCGCCAATGATAGCCTGACCACACCCAAAGCTTGCCTATCTAGCAGGGTCCAGTCTTCAACCTTTATGCCTGTAGGTTTGGCTTCTGCCAAAGGCTCGTGAAGCTTCTTCTAATACAGATAGTCTTCAATCTGCATCTTCCAGAACCTAAAATCATGACCATCAAAACACCCCCCCCCCACCACCTGTCGTCTTTGTCTTCCATTCTTCTTTATTGTTTATCGTAACTGATCTGATACCACTTGTAAGTGTTTATCGAACCTGCACACACCACGCGAACAAACAAAGGAATACAAACAAGGCTTACGGAAAGGTAATTGTAAAATCTCTAATAGGATACAAAGATAATAACGTGGTATCTATGACTAGGGAAGTCGTAGAAGTCCACAGGGTCAAACTAGAGAAATTTTATTATTGTGGTACGCACACACACAAGAGATACAGTTTACAATTACAATGAGAGGTATTTATAAGTGTGAAACCCTAATCCTAACTTGCTTGCTAAGTTGCATCTTAAAGCCTAGTCAAACTACATATGGGTCGTGCCCATCTTCCAAAAGTTTCTGCCCAACAGGGGGGAGCCTTTGACCGCCTATAGGAGCCTCCACTCGAAGCCTAGCTTTCGGAGCCTATTCTCGGAGCCTTTGTCAATCTTCTTCTACTCTACTTAAGAGTAGGATCTCGAGGAGATTCTGTGTAAGTAGAGTCCTACCTTCGTTACGCTTCGTCAGATCAACATCGGTTTCTTTTGCTCAGAGCCTAGAGCTTTCTGCTTGGAGCCTAGATTAGTCTTCACAACTCAACACGAAAATGTATAATTAATTATAATGGTTGTTTGTTTTATAACGTGAGATTAGGTGGCCGAGTGTTATTATGGAGCCTAATAATTGATAGATTGACGTAGCCCATGAGTTGGTTGGCCATGAACATTAATGCATCATTAAACCCAAACAAATAAACAGGGAGGAAAGTTCACCATAAAAATATAAATCTATATTTCACTCCGAAATGATTTTTAATTATATTCTTAAAGACACAATTTAAGCAAAAGGAATTTGCTAAATTCTTAATTAAGTTCTTAGATGTTAAAAGTTTAGTTGTTACAATCTTTTGCTAAAGGAGGCGTTAGACAATAAACCTTGTACGTTAGCCTAAAAATATACGGTAGTGGGACACACACTGATAAGCTGAGAGGCGTCGATGAGAGTTTTCCATGGTTTGGAAATATACCTGAATTGAAACAATTGCTTGACATTGTATCATGTCATATCCTTCGCAAGTAAGCAAGTTCTAAGATCATACAGGGGTAAATGATTGAAAATGAAAGCCATTTCATGTCCATATCTCACACTTCATCCCTAATATTTGAAGTCATCCATTAGTCATCGTCACATCCTCCCAAACTAACACTTCACTCACAATCCAAGGCCGGTAAACCACCCATACAACATTTCCATAATGCACCAACCATTGTCCAACCTGGTTCATTTTTATGGGTCAATGGTCACCAACATATTGTGGCAATCATGAACACTTTTGTCCTTAATATAAATGAAACCACCAATATTCTTCTTATCCATCACGTTTTCTCATACCCATTTCTTGTTCATCGTTGTACATTCCAGGATAGATGCAAAGACAATAGTCAAAAGTCTTGTAATCATAAAAGCAAACAACACTAATGAACATTGGTGCAATTAATTCAAGACATTCAAGGAAACCTGATATAAATAACACAACGTTAAATATTTACGCATCATCGTGGACATCCTAAATCTAAAACTAAAATTTCCGGTCAATAACTGAAACCCTTAATTTTTTTGGAATATTAGTTTAAAAATTCAACTCCAGATTTAAATTAACATCACTTTTGTTAATCAGAACACACATCATTGGATACAATAAATAAAGCCAGAGAGGAGAATTTACCTGAGCCAAGGCACCTAGAACTTATTGGGAGACCAAACTTCAACTATAACCTAACAGAAAAGCGTCTACTCAGGCACCAAAACCGTAACAAAATTCAAATCCAACTATAAGGCAAGACCTTTATCTATATTATTTTCACGCTTCTCAATCCATTATTATCATTTCCAGCCGACATATGTTGTATATCACAAATAAAAACCAGAATAAATCCGTAATTAATCGCGACACCTTGTTCATACATGAACAACTGCATAGTTGCAGAAGCAACCAAGGAACAGCAAAAATATCAAAAAAATATGATGGAACCTTATAAACTTAGAAGCAAGCCAAAAATATCACAGCCAATCCCCTCTATCCATATTGATGCATATTTCAGTCTAAATCATGCATACCTAAAACATAAACATGTCATTAATAAAGTCTGAAAGCAGTTCCAAAATGCACCATACAGCTAAATAACAATTAGAGTACAATTTTTCTCTTCAAAGCCTAACATATACTGACCTTATATAAAAAATCGCAAAATCAGTTACGTAGTTTCATCAATGGCACTTATAAACTTAGCAACTATAAACACATCTTATACGCAGCCTATATATAAATCATGCGATAGTTAAAAATTCCAAAATATAAAGACAAACAATGACCTACTAATCGCAAACACGATATGCCTACTGTCAAACATTGTAGCAGCTATAAAACGCAGGTGCAACCGGATGACAGAGTTATTAAATCTCCAAACAGTTATCTGATATCCGATCATAGCAAAAACTAGGATAATGAACTAAATTTTAAAACTATATCATTGTAAACTTCGCTCAGAGATGTTAAGTGCTAGACAATAACAGTAAGGTAAAACATGACAAATCAAACTTAAAATATTTATGAATAATATTGCGAACAATATATTGCATACGACATCTATAAAAATTTTAAAAATATTACACAGTATCAAGCTTCAAAATATGAAACACCAAAACATGGTAGCAAGCTTAAACAAAACCATACAACAAACAAAACAACGATAACTAACCCCGCTTGAGCAGGGTATGGGGGAGGTGAGATGTAAACTATTCATACCCTTACCCTTGGGAAAAACCCACGACTAAGGAGTCTGCTTCCAGGTAGACCTCCGACTTTATTAATTTATTATTATTATTATTATCATTATCATCACTTTATTAGAAATTCATAGGGTTTAAAAAATTAGAGGGAAGCCGAGATACTATCTGGCCCCCACTATTTATTTATTTTTATTTATTTATTATTTTTATTATTATTACTATTATTATTTACCTGAAAGCAAGGTAAAGCAAGGGAACAATTCAGAAAAAAAAGAGCAAGATACATAAGGAAAAAATGAGCAAAGATAGGCAAAGCAAACAAAGCAGAGGGCGAAAAGCACAAAATGAAATAAACATGCATATGACAACGGCAGCCTAAGAAGCAAAAAAGCAGAGAGCGAAAAGCACCAAATGAACTAAACAAGAATAAGACAACGGTAACCTAGGAAGCAAATACTACAAGCAACGAGTCACAAAAACAAGAAGCATACAAAAAGCCAAAGGGAGAAATAGAGCCACAAAGCAGAGCATAAACAACAATACAGGGCAAGGATGATAATGATTAGACCTACGGAGCTCCAAGATTCTAGAAAGCCTAAACAAAAACCCTCCTAAAATACACAAAAACAAAATAAAGCGTAAGAAACAAAATGGGCATACAGGAAAAAAACACAGTGACCTACATAAAGCAAGCATGGGAGACGAAAAGAAGTAAAAAACCATCCAAATAGGAAACATAACAATAAACAGGGCAGGGAAACAAAGGGGCAAAAAGGCAAACAACGTTAAGCAACAAAGGGACCAACCACGAATAGGGCAGAGGAATAGAGGGTTAGGGTCGACGTACTAAATATGCACACAAAAAACAAACCACAACAAGCTTTTCGAAAAAGGTTTGTAAAGAGAAAAGGGACAAAAAAAAGGAGCAAACATAGATAAGCCGAAGCATAAAAACAAGATATCTAAAGACCAAACATGAGCACCTAAGATACCTGAGAAATCAAAAATGAAGGGCACACAACCTAAAACAAATTCTCTAAAGGCACTCTACAGAAGCAAAATGGGAAAACAAAAACATCTCTATATAGCCTACATGTACCACGTATTCTATTTTTTAGCCCTCTACTCGTATCTTTCAGAGGTCATGTCCTCAGCAAATTAAAAACCTCATTCATGTATGCTACAACTTGTCTTCCCCCCCCCCTCCCCTCCCCCCTCCCACCCCCCCCCCACGTCCCCTCCCCTCCTCCTCGCCCCCCCCCCCTTCCATCTAAGTTTTGGTTACCCCTTCTCCTCAAACCATCGATACCAAAGCTTCCACTATCCTAATTGGGCTGATTGTGGTCTTCTCCTGATTTGTTCCGAACCACTCAACATCTTCCTTATCTTGTTGATGATATCTCGACTTTTAGCTCTGATCATATACCACTATATTAGGAAATCATGTCATGCATCCATTCGGACCACAAGTGCACCTTAGCATTCTGAATTCCGCTACTTCCACCCTATTAGCTAAGGCTTTCATAATTAGCCAGCACTCTAACCCATATAACATGGTCGGTCTAATTGCGACTCTATAAAATTTTCCCTTTAGCTTGAGAGGGACCTTCATGTGGAAAAGAACTCCTATGGAAAGCCCTCACTTCATCCCGACTGCTTTTTATATGTGCAATAATTCTTCGTCTTCCTTCCATATTTGTGAACCATCGATCCAAGGTATCGAAAAGACTCCTTTGGTTGTAGGATCTTGTCTCCAATATGAATATCCACTACTTTGGTGTGGTGATCTTAACTCTATCGAAGTCACACCTTAGATATTTTGTCTTCTCTCATTTAACCCTTAAGCCGTTGTCTTCTAAAGGTTCTCTCTAATTCTCAAGTCTGTTGTTTAGACCTTTCGCTGATTCCGAAACAAACACAATATCGTCAGTGAAAATTAAGCACCATGGGATATCCTCTTGAATCCTTTTCAATAGCTCGTCGAGGATCAAAGCAAAAAGGTATGGGTTGATTTCCGATCCCTGGTGCAACCCTACTTCTACAAGGAAAAAATATGTGTTTCCGATTGAGGTCCGTACACGGGTCTTCGCACCATCATACATATCCCTAATAATCTTAATGTATCTCCTTGGTGTTCCTTTGTTGATTAACGTCTTCCAAATCATAATCTTGTGTCGCAATAATCGCCTTTTCTAGATTCAAGGAAAAGCCATATGTTGGTCTCTTGTGACTCTATGGTTACTTCTTCTTAAGGCTTCTAAATAAGGTGTGTTGGCCTCGATTGAAGATCTTCGGAATTAAAACCAAACTTGGTTATCAATCACTGTAGGGTCTCCCTTCCTCAAACCTTCTCTCGATCACTCTCTCTCAAAGCTTCATTTTGTGACAAAGAAGCTTGATACCCTTATAGTTGCTGCAAACTTGCGTGTCGTCTTTATTTTTGAAGATGGTAATGACTTCACTGGGTCTCTATTCTTGAGGCATCTTGGCGCTTATGTCACCTTGTACACAGCTTATAAAATCAGAAGTTATACCAACGTATCAAAGCTTTTAATTATGTTACGCCCAAAAGAGGCAGCCAAGTTTAACGCTACAAATACCACCATGCAAGGAAATCCACAAATACATGTCATACTTATCAAAAATCTTAAACTAGCATAAACACAAATACATCAATCCAATTGAGAACACCTGTTGTTTTACCAAGGGCTTAAACGCTACACAAACACAATTTACTCCTGTTTTTCTATTCTATTAATGTCCAATAAACATATTTAATTTGTAGTACCATGTTTGCGAGATCATTTTTTTATTTACATTATTAATGCATGTTTATGTATAATTATAGATACATTGGCTGTAATGATGTTATAGGTTCCCTTTTTTTGGCTGCGCGAAACAGATTTTTATTTAGGTGTGACATTCATTCGGCTTAGATAGTGCATCTGGTCGAGACAACCTTTTGTTTTCAGAACATAAAAGCAAACTGAACGGCCATCTTCCCGTTGTGCAAATTCTGGTGCGTCTTTTGATAAACATGTTCTAGAATGTCATGGAGTGTAGTATTCTCCATCTCATGATTAACTGCCTAATGCTTTATACATGGATAAGTTAACTGATAAAAGCATCAAGTCTGAATAGATGTTTGATGACTTTTGCCCTTTGTGCTTTGATAAAATCCATGGTATTTTCTTTTGTATGAAAATACATACTAAATATAAAGTCCTTATTTCTAAAAACTTATAATTTCTCAATGACGTTGCGGGTGCTTGGTATAATGTTAAAGGAGTAGTGTGCGTTTAAGTTTCGTTATTTCAGTGGTCAATACCGAAATTATAACACCGTATGATTTGTTAATGTATGGTTTTCAGTTTTTTTTGTTCGGATTCTATTAGTGGATCTTTAGACATGTGTTTGTGTTTGTTTGATCTTTGTTGTAACTGTAATATGTATGTTTTTTTAAGAATCATATGTATGTTTACTAGCCAATAATTCGTGTTCAATCCTTGAAAAATATATACTTGTGCTTTTCAAACAGTATTTATTAGCTTGCATGACAAATTCATCTCAATTAGGAAATAATGACTTTTGCTTTCGTGCTCCACGGGCACACGTGTGGATGTAAATCCTTGTTATAACTACATATGAGAGACACATTGACTTGAATTAGATGCATTCATATTATTTTAGATGCACCTTATTATATTTTCTAGTTAAAAATTACATGTGTATACATATATCATATGCATTTCATTAAGTTAAGCGAATCCTATATATTTTTCGTCATTTGCAAATTAAATTTGTTGCTAGTACTACTTTGCATCGTTTTACTTCAAATCACTTTTGAAAATTGTCGGGTTTTTTTTTCAAAGGTTTTACCTCTTCATCTGCAAACCCTACCTGCAGAAGAAGAGGTACATCTAAAGTCTTCATCTACACGAAAAAGACCGTTTGTTTTTTTTGCTATTGAAGTATTTCTTTCATTTTTTGTTTCTTTATCTTTTTCACTAGTATTTTTGTACGTTTCATACGTTTCATACGTTTTCGTACGTTTTTGTCCGTTTTTACGTTTTTACGTTTTTTACGTTTTCGTACGTTTTTGTCTGTTTTTTACGTTTTCGTCCGTTTTCTTATGTTTTCTCCGGTTTTGTCCGTTTTTTATGTTTTCTTTCGTTTTTTAATGTTTTTTTAGGTTTTGTACGTTTTCATCCATTTTCATTCGTTTTATACGTTTTTGTTTGTTTTATACCTTTTTGTAGGTTTTTACGTTTTTGTAAGCTTTTTGTACGTTTTTATACTTTTTTTACGTTTGTGTACATTTTCATACTTTTTTGACTTTTTTGTGCGTTTTTTGTAAGGATGAAAACGTATAATAATGTCCACAAACGTATAATAACGTACAAAAAAAGTATAAAACGATTTTAATAAACGGATGGAAAACGTTACAAAACCTTGATAAAAAAAACATTAAAAAAACGAAAGAAACACATAAAAAACGGACAAAATCCGGAGGAAAAGGAATACATAAGGGAAAACGGGACCGGAAAAGTAAAAAAAAAAACAGACTAAAAACGTACGATAAACGTTAACAAAAACGTAAAAACGTAAAAACGGACAAAAACGTACGAAAACATACAAAAACGTATGAAACGTACAAAAATACTAGTGAAAAAGATAAAGAAACAAAAATGAAAGAAATACTTCAATAGCAAAAAAAACAAAACGGTCTTTTTCGTGTAGATGAAGACTTTAGATGTACCCCTTCTTCTGCAGGTAGGGTTTGCAGATGAAGAGGTAAAACCTTTGAAAAAACAAACGAAAATTTTCAAAAGTGATTTGAAGTGAAACGATGCAAAGTAGTACTAGCAATAAATTTAATTTGCAAAAAATGCAAAATAATGTGTGTGTGGTGTGTTTGTTTTGAGAGAGACATGTAGAGAGTTTACAAGGATTCTTATGTAAATTGGCATTTCAATACCCATACAGTTGTGCGATCACCGAATGCAAAAGTCTGACCGTCGGTAGGATTCTCTTCCTGTTATAGATTTTGAGATTAATACTGTTTGTTCTTTTGAAAACATGGCAACACTTATCGCTATGCCTTATGATCGTCTTAGTTTAGGGCTTTCTCAAGGGATAGATTCTTGATCACGAATTTTGGGCTAGTAAACATACATTGATTCTTAAAAAAACATACATATTACAGTTAAACTATGATCCAAAACAATACTCAATCAGCAATGTCTAAAGATCCCACTAATAGAATCCTGAACAAAATTAAACTGAAAACCTTACATTAACAAATCTTACGGTGTTATAATTGCGGTAATTGACCACTGATTTAACGGAAATCTTATACGCACCACATTCTCCTTTAACAATTGGCTACTATAGCATGCACCCGCTACGTCATTGAGTAATGTATATGTTTTTAGAAATAAGGACTTTATTATTTTAGTTATGTTTTTTCTTACAATAAGAAAAATACCATGGATTTTATCAAAGCACAAAGGGAAAAAGTCATCAAACATCTATTCAGACTTGATGCTTTTATCAGCCAACTTATCCATGTATAAAGCATTAGGTAGTTAATCATGAGATGGAGAATACTACACTCCATGACATTCTAGAACATGTTTATCTATATGGAGCACCAGAATTTGCACAAACGGGAAGTGATGGCCGTCTAGTTTGCTTTTATGTTCTGAATATACAAATGGTTGTTGCTCGTCCAGAGCACTTATCAAGCTGAATGAATGTCACACCTAAATAAAAATCATGTTTTTTCGCGCAGCCAAAAAAAAGGGAACCTATAAAATCATTACAGCCAATGTATCTATTAATTTTAAATTTTTAAACTAAACAATGCATTATTAATGTATAATAAAAATGATACTCGCAAACATGTACTTATATAAATATGTTTTTTGATCATTATTAGAATAGAAAACTGAAGTATTTGTGTTTGTGTTAGTTTAAGCTTGGTAAAACTTTTGGTTTCTCAATTGGATTGATGTATTTGTGTTTATGTTAGTTTAAGATTTTTGATAAGTATGACATGTATTTGTGGATTTCTGCATGTGTGTTTGTATGCGTTTAAGCTTGCTGCCATCTTTGGGTGTTTCATATTTTAAAGCTTGATACGTTGGTATAACTTCTGATTTTATAAGCTGTGTTTACATATGGTGCATAAGCAGCCTTAGATGCCTCCAAGAATAGAGGACCTCAGTGAAAGGTCATTTCTTCTTAAAAATAAAGACGGGACAACGGCAAGTTTTGCGCAAAACATTAAGGGTATCAAGATTCTTTGTCATACAAAAGGAAGCTTTGGAGAGACGTGGTCAGAGAGAACGGGTTGAGAAGGGAGGACTACAGGTTTGGTTAACCACAGTTCTGGTTTATTTCACCGGAAGATCTTCAATGAGGCAACACACCTTATCCCGTTACTAGGAAGCACTTATGAAGATAGTACATAGAGCACAAAGAGACCTACATATGGCTTTCCTTGATCTAGAAAAGGCGACATGTTTGCGCTACCTAAGAGTTGTTTTGGATGGGACGTTTATCATAACTAAAGGAGCACCCAGGAGATACATTAAGATTATTAGGGATATGTATGATGGTGCGAAGACCCGTGTACGGACCTCAATCGGAAACACATATTTTTTCCTTGTAGAAGTAGGGTTGCACCAGGGATCGGAAATCAACCCATACCTTTTTGCTTTGATCCTCGTCGAAGCTTATTGAAGATATGGAATTGGTTCATGAGAGGACTATCCCAATGTGTGCTTTAATTTTTCACTGTACGATATTGTGTTTGTTTCGGAATCAGCGAAAGGTCTAAACAACAGACTTGAGAATTGTCGGAGAACCGTTTGATGGATCAACGGCTTCTATCTTAAGGGTTAATTGATTGGGGACGAGAAGACAAAATATTAAGGTGTGACTTCGATAGAGTTATGATCACCACACCCAAAGTTAGTGGATATTTCATATTGGGAGACATGATCCTACAACCAAAGGGAGTCTTTTCGATACCACTTGGATACGATGGTTCAACATTATATGGAAGGATTGACGATAGATTTATTGCACCCATTTTTAAAGCTGTTGGATGAAGTGGAGGGCTTCCATAGGTTTCTTTTCCTCTATGAAGGTCCCTCTCAAGCTAAAGGGAAAAGTTTATTGAGTCGCAATTAGACTTTGTTCCGGGGTCCTTGTTATATGGGTTAGAGTGCTGGCTTATTTATTGATAGCCACTTAGCTAATAGGGTGGATGTAGCGGATTCTAAGAATGACTAAGGTTGCCACTTGTGGGTCGAATGAGTGCTTGAATTGATTCCTAATAGAAGTGTATAGATCAGAGCTTTAAAGTCGACTGATTACCTTCAACCAGATAAGGGAAGGATGGTTGAGGTGGTTCGGACATATCAGGAGAAGACCACAATCAGCACCAATTAGGAGAGTGGAAGCTTTGGTAGTCGATGGTTTGAGGAGAAGGGGTAGACCAAAACTTAGATGGAAAGACAGAGTGAAGCATGACATGAATGTGGGTCCAACGATGATTGGGTTTTTTTTTTTCTGAGGGTCATGGTCCTTCTGATAGGAACGAGTAGAGGGCTATTATAATTAGAATACGTTGGGTAAATGGTAGGCTCTAGAGATGTTTTTGTTTCTCCCCCATTTTGCTTTGGGTAAGAGTGCCTTTAGAATTTGTTTTTAGGTTGTGTTGGCTTTCTTTTGATTTTCGCGTTCGTAGGTGCTTCCATGTTGGTCTTTGATGTCTTGTTTTTAGTGCTTAGGCTTATGCTTGTTTGCTCCTTTTTTTGTCCTTTCTCTTACATACCTTTTCGTATATGCTTGTTGTGGTTGTTTTTGTGTGCTTTTTAGTACGTGCGTCCCTACGCCCTCTATTCCTCTGCCCTATGCGTGGTTGGTCCCTTTGTTGCTTAGCGTTGTTTGCCTTTTTGCCCCTTTGTTTCCCTGCCCTGTTTATTGTTATGTTTCCTATTTGGATGGTTTTTTGCTTTTTTTCGTCTCCAGATGCTTTGTATATGTAGGTCACTGTGTTTTTTTTTTTCCGTATGCCCATTTTTTTTCGCTTCGCTTTATTTTGTTTTTGTGTTTTTTAGGAGGGTTTTTGTTTAGGCTTTCTAGATCTTGGTAGCTCCCGTAGGTCTTTCTTATCTTCCTTGCCCTGTTTGGTGTTTATGGCTCTGCTTTGTGGCTTTATTTTCTCCTTTGCTTTTGTATGCCTTCTTGTTTTGTGGACTCGTTTTCTTGCTAGTATTTGCTTCCTAGGTTACCGTTGTCTTATTATTGTTTAGTTCATTTGGTGCTTTTCGCTCTCTGCTTTTTTGCTTCCTAGGCTGCCGTTGTCATATGCATGTTTATTTCATTTTGTGCTTTTCGCTCTCTGCTTTTTTTGCTTTGCCTATCTTTGCTCATTTTTTCCTTATGTATCTTGTTCTTTTATTTCTGATTGGTCCTTGCTTTCCTTGCTTTCCGGTAATATAATTATAGTAATATAATTATAAATAATTAATAAATTAATTTTAAATAAATAGTGGGGGCACAGTTGTATCTCGGCTTCCCTCTAATTTTTTTAAACCCTATGAATTTCTAATAAAGTGGATGATTAATGATACGAATAATATATAATAAAGTCTAATAATCGTCGGAGGTCTAACCTCGGAAGCAGATCTCTAGTCGTGGGTTTTTCCCAAAGGGTAAGGGTATGAATAGTTTACATCTCACCTCCCCCATACCCTGCTCAAGCGGGGTTAGATATCGTTGTTTTGTTTGTTGTATGGTTTTGTTTAAGCTTGCTACCATGTTTTGGTGTTTCATATTTTGATGCTTGATTACGTGTGTATATTTTTAAAATTTTTAGATGTCGTATATGCAATTATTCGTCGCAATTATTATTCATAATATTTAAGTTTGATTTGGTCATGGTTTTACCTTAATGTTATTGCTAGCACTTAGATCTCTGAGCGTCAGTTTACATATGATATAGTTTAAAATTTATTTCATTTCCTGTTTTGCTATGTCTGGATTTCATGATAACTGGTTGGATTTAATAACTCTGTCATCCGGTTGCAGCTGCGTTTTATAGCTGCTACAATGTTTGACAGTAGGCATATCGTGTTTGCGATTAGTAGGTCATTGTTTGTCTTTATATTTTGGAATTTTTAACTATCGCATGATTTATATATATAGGGCTGCGTTATAAGATGTGTCTTTAGTTGCTAAGTTTATAAAGTGACTCTTTGATGAAACTACGTATCTGGATTTTGCGATTTTTTATATAAAGGTCAGTATTTTTTATGGCTTTGAATGAGAAAAAACTGTATCTATTGTTATCTAGCTGTATGGTGCATTTTCGGAACATGCTTTCAGGACTTTATTAATGTCATGTTTATGTTTTAGGTATTGCAAGATTTAGACTGAAATAGCTAGATCGATTTTTGGGATAGAGGGGATTGGCTGGTGCGAACCGGTTAGACTTTGAGCTTGTGATATTTTGGCTGCTTCTATGTTTTATGGTTCCTATCTTATTTTGTGTTATTTTGCATGTTCTCTGGTTGACTTATGCAACTATGCAGGGTTGGCATGTTATGAAAAATTGGTTCTTTAGGTCTGTCGCGATTATTAACGGATTTTTCTTTTATATGGTTTTTATTTGTGATATACAACATACGTCGGCTGACGAAATGATAATAATGGAATGGGAAGCGTTGAAATAATCTAGATAAAGGTTCTTTGCCTTATAGTTGGATTTGACATTTTGTACGGTTTTTGGTTGCCTGAAGTAGAACGCTTTTCTGTCTAGGTTTATAGTTGATGTTTGTCTCTCAATAAGTTTCTAGGTGCCTTGGATCAAGTTAAAATTCTCCTCTCTGGCGTCTTTTTATTGTACCAATGTTGTGTGTTCTGATTAACAAAAGTGATGTTTAATTTAAAATTCTGGAGTTGACTTTTTAATTAATATTCCAAAAAAATTGAAGGGGACTTTCGCATTGGTTGATTGGACCGGATAAGAAATTAATTTCAGTGTTTGATCTTTTACGGGATTGTCTCCTCGATGATGCTGGTAAATATTTAGTTGTCCTTGTGTTATTTATTTCGGGTTTCCTTTGAATGTCTTGTTTAATTGCCAATGGTCTTAGTGTTGTTTGCTTTTTGATGACAAGACTTTTGACTAATTGTCTTTGCATCTTATCCTGGTGATTGTTCTACAACGATGAACTAAGAACTATGGGTATGAGATAAGACATGTGATGGATAAGAAGAATATTGGGGTTTCATTTATTTTAAGGACAAAAGTGTTCATGATTGTCCAATATGTTGGTGACCCAGTGGACCATAAAAAATGAACCACGGATTGGACAAATGGATTGGGGCATTATTGGAATATGTTGTATGGGTGGTTTACCGGCCTTGGATTGTGTGTGGAAGTGTTAGTTTGGGAGAGGATGTGACGTATGATGTAAAGGGATGACTCAAATATTAGGGAGGTGATTAGTGTGTGATATGGACATGATGATAGGACTAATCGCTATTTTCGGCGTGAATTCATTTTAACCTGTATGATCTTTGAACTTTGCTTACTGCGAAGGATATGACATGATCACATTGTCAAGCAATTGTTTCAATTCAGGTAATTTCCAACCATGGAAAACTCTCTCGGACGCCTCTCAGCTTTATCAGTGTGTGTCCCACTAACGTATTTTTTTAGGCTACGTACATGGTTTATTGTCTAACGCTCCTTTAGCAAAAGAATTGATAACAACTAAACTTTTAAACATCTTAAGAAAATTATTATTATATTTGCTATTTCTATTTTGCTTAAATTGTGTCTTTAAGAATATAATTAAAACAATCATTTAGGAGTGAAAAATATTGATTTATATTTTTATGGTGATCTTTCCTCCTGTTTATTGTTTGGGTTTATGATGCATTTAATGTTCTTTGGCCAAACCCAAACTCTTATGGGCTACCGTCAAATCTAATCAAATTATTAGGCTTCCATAATAAACACCGGCCACCTAATCTCAGTTACTAAAACAAACAACATTATAATTAATTAACATTTTTTCGTTAGTTGAGTTGTGAAGGACTAATCTTGGCTCCCTAGCCTGTAAGCTCTAGGCTCCTGAAGCAAAAGAACAAGGTTGATCTGACGAAGCGTAGCGAAGGTAGGACCTCTGTTACAAGAATCTCTCGAGATCCTACTCTTAAGTAGAGTAGATAGAAGATTGACAAAGGCTCTGAGAATAGGCTCCGAAAGACTTAGGCTTCGACGTGGTTGAATGCGGCTCCGATTTATAGGCCTGGAGTCAAAAGGCTCCCCCTGTTGGGCGTGATACTTGTGGAAGTTGGTGAGTGTGCGGTGGTCAAACGACCAGGATAATGTAGTTTGACTAGGTCTTAAGAGATGCAACTTAGCAAGACAAGGTAGGATGTGGTTAGGGTTTCAGACATCTTTATAATATTCATCGGCTCTAATTTGTTAATTTGTTATATGTATCTCTTGTTCGCACGCGGCCTTTTATGCGTTTTACCACATAAATTAAAATGTTCTCTAGTTGAGTGGACCCTTGTGGAACTTTACGATATTACACTAAGTCAATTAGACTTTCCACGGAGTATTATATCTTGGTATTCGATTAGTAGTAGATTTTAAAAATTTTCTTTCCGTATGCAATGTTTGTATTTCTTTGTTTGTTCGCAGTGAGCTAGTGTTTGGTGATAATTCGGGGGTTGTGCTAGGGTCTCGATATACCCAAGATAGGACAAAGGTGGAGTGATCAGAGTCTAGGCTAGGTTGTTACGATAAACAATTAGAAGAGAAGGGAATGACAAAGATCGTCAAGTTTGATGGTCATTGATTTTAGGTTCTGGAAGATGCAGATTGAAAGGATAACTGTATTAGATGAAGCTTCACGTCCTTTGGCGAAAAGAAGCCAAAACCTCACAGGCATAAATGGTTGAAGGATGACCCTGCTAGTAGGCAAGCTTTGGGTCGTGTCAGGTATCTTTGGCGATCGTAGAACGTAGCCTACAATGTTGTCAATGAAAAGACATTTACGGCTTGTTTAAGGGCTCTGTCTTAATTGTATGAGAATCTACGTTAGCGGTCAAATAAGGTGGTGGGTTTCTTATTCGACAGTTGGGTAATACATAGAAGTAGGAAGGATGGGTAAGCCTCTAGTCTGCCAGATCGTACGGTATACGAGTTTAATTCAATTACTTATCTAGGTTCGATAGTCCAGGTCTGATATTAATTTCGATGATGAGTTCAGCTCTATTCGTTTACCTGCTCGCTTTGTTTGCCCCGAGAGTTGATCAGGTTTACTGTTTACAACAGTTAGATGGTTCAACCAGATACTACTAAGCTTAGTTCAATTACATTCTTGATTTAATTCTTGCAAAGAATCATCCGTAAAGTGGACATCTGCAGAGCAATCAAAACTCTTTTGTTAAGTGCAGAAGGACAGTGGGCATTGGCATAATAAGCGAGAATACAAGAGGGCGGGTTGTAGAAACTGAGTTAGATC
The DNA here is from genome assembly GCA_026074375.1 of Tanacetum coccineum. NCBI lineage: Eukaryota > Viridiplantae > Streptophyta > Magnoliopsida > Asterales > Asteraceae > Tanacetum > Tanacetum coccineum. Next base: position 64,712 of record BQNB010009672.1, read on the forward strand.
AAAATCAAAGAAGATGAGGTTCATTCCAGGGAACATGCTCAGGATATCACGTGTTAGGAATTACAAACCAGCAGGGCACTTTTATAAATCATGTCCGAAGCCTGTAGCCTCGAAGGATAAGGAGGTTCACATGGAAGTAGAGACTTATAATGTACGCATTGGTAGGTTGTGTTGAGAATACGATTGTATGATCTATATGTGGATTTGGTGCATCGTTCGTGCTAACCTATTGCAAGGAAGAGTTAGCAAAAGGTCATGCTACACTCTGGTGAAGGTTTTGTTTTTTTAGCAGATGACAAGACTCTAGATATTGCAGGCGTTGGGGATGTTATCCTCAAAAACTTCTTTGGGTACAATTAGACTCTTAAAGAACGGTTAGGTACATTCAAAGGTCCTAAAGAGGAGGAGTTAATCTTAATTGAGGCAGTTTGATGAGGTAAGGTTAGACACGTAGGCTTCAGAGACAACAATGATAGGATACTAAAAGGTAGTTTACTTGGTGTTTTGCAGGGTAATCAGATGGGAACAAATTGTATTGAAGCCTGTATATGGTGAGGTAACCCATTGTGATGAGATTAACGTAAGCTATTTGATGGTGCATCAGGGGGGCATGCTACTTGGTTGGACACCAGAGGCTTGTTGGACATTATTGATGTGAAGAAGGGTATGAAAATTCTCTCGCTCTCGGAAGGGTTGGCATCCTTAGATTTTACGAAGGCCGGTTTGTAGGTTCTTTGTGAGCCATGTGTATTTGGGGAAACAGAGAAGGTAAGCTTTCGTAAAAGTCTGGGAAACAATGAATCTATAGAAGGCTCGATCTCGTTCATACGATGTCTATGGCCCTACATCTGTTCGCATCAATAGGCCGGATCCCGCTAATATTTTACACTTTATTGAGAACAGTAGCAGGAAGGTATGGGTTTATTTTCTGTAATATTAAATTTGTGGTATTCAACTATTCAAAACTTTTTAAGAAGTGATAGCCTGCGTGGTGAAATGAAACAAACCTTCGAGTAAGTGTTTTTGAAATCCGATAATTCGGTAGGAATTAATAGTTGGCAGAGAGTTCATTAAGTATGGTGTGGAGAACGGGATTAGGATGATGAAAAAAACAGTCCCAGAAACATCCTAAAAGACCAGTAAATACGATGGTTGTTGAGAAAATGAACAGACATTGAATGATGAAGTGCGAAGGAGTTATGAGGTTTCATGCAGGCTCCCAAAGATGTTCGGGGAAGATTAGTCACAATACAACGCTTCTACTTAATTAATCGCTGGACCCTCTGTTAGTGAATAATATTACGAGTTTTATTCTATTTACATTCTGTATTTATGTTTTTGGTGACAACAATCAGTTAACGTGTAAAACAGATTGTACAAGTTCACAGTTGTTCTTGTAGGTTGTTTACTTCAACGTCAGTTTCTCAACATCCGCCTTGCCTCCACAAACTTTACATTTTCAAACTCAATCTCGACATTCCAAGACTCTTTACTCATACGAGATTCACATAGTATAGATACATGTCAACAATGGGCCTAGCCCATTAAGGCCAATATAGTTTAGCCCATTAAGGCCCTGACCTGTGTTTCAAAAGCTTTTATATTTATAAACTGAATATGCAGGACAATTATATGGAAACTACACGGGTAAAAGTTTAACCTTCGTTTGTAATATAGTATTGTAGGTAAGTCAGGTCGTTCCACAAGGAGATTGCCAAATTTTCTAAGATTAATAGTCGATAATATTACGAAAAAAGGATTATTCTTATAGATTGTATGGGGGGGGGTCTTCACAGTAATGCGTATGATTCAATGGTTTAAAGGGACATGTTTGGTTTATGGAATGATGGATATCATGGAATAAAACTTGATGAGTCACGGATAAATTTATAATCAATTTAAGAATGTTTAGTTGCTTAAAAAGATTGTCTATTGGTCATAATGAAAAACCCTTTCGGCCTTTATCTTTAACTATGAAAATGCTTTAGGTGTGATTCGTGTTTTGATCATGAGTAGTATAAGCTTGCTAAACCAAGTTCGTTAGAATGAGGTTTAGCAGTTTAAACAACTTTTGTTTTTTTTTTTTTGTTACTTTTTAGGGTAATTTTCATTTACTTTAGCCAATCCTCACAAGGGCTAAAGGTCCTTGTTTCATAGATCAAACAACTTGGAAATCTATCACTTAACGGGTCTTTCGACCTATATCCGGGTTTAAGTGCCGTGATCAAATAGAAAAATAAAGAGTCTAAGTCCAAAACATCAAGCTCTATTATTTATATCAAAGGCTTAGTCAAAGCTATGTTTAATCCATTAATATCCATTAGATTTCTAACCCAAACCATGTTTATTTACTCAACAAGTCATGTGAGTAGCAATCACATTATAACAGATCATAGACTATAGATTTTTAAAACTTCACATATTAGCTAAATTATGGAAAAGGAAACATGTTTCTATACCGAAAAATTTTCATAGAGTAAAATAATTCAAACTAACGGATTCATTCCTTCTCAAGGTCTCGAATACAGAGATTTAAACTTCACTGAGTGAACCTAACTAGCCGCTCTCCAACTTCTCATGGAATTAAGAGAACATCTCTTGCCTCTATCTTACCTGGTAAATTATACGAAGATGAGGTTTTACCTTCAAATCTTCTTGGGAAAAATCTATTCTAACTCTTAGGGTGAAGTTTAGAGAGTGTGGTGTTAAGTTGTTAATTGTTGGGTTGTGAGGGGTGATTTTTCCCTCCCAATTTGACTGCCCCTAATGTATAGCAATGATAGCGCAAACTCTAGAGTTGTCATTCTGCCATTTGTTGACTTTTTAGTAACTGTCACGAGAAAGTGGGCCGCACTCTATACATTACTAAAGTTGCGCCGCAATCTTCAATTAATGATGGGCATTTAAACTCGCTGACAACTGTGGCCGCACTTGGTTATAAAATCGCGAGCACTTTTCCTTCTGGACTTCAGTGGTCCATTTTCTTGATCCTTCTTTTGTACGTCTTGTTAGTATTATTTTAACACAAATTCTCTTGCTCACGTTAAGTCCTTTTCTTCCACCTTTTAGTCCTGTAACAATATGTTAGAACAACTCTACCAAATTCTGTAATATCATTGCGGTCAGTAACTATTAATTTCTCGCATTTTATGGGAAATTTTATATATATTTTGAAGCGTTATCAAATCCCCCATACTTAGCTTTATTGCTGTCCTCAAGCAATCAAAGCGATAGAAATTCGTTTTAACAGATTAGAAATTCTTATGCATCAGAAAGCGACAAAGCAACTCACGATAATATTTCAGATAGTTTTATTTTTCCATCACGCTCAATTTTAATGATAAGGGTAATAAAACTGTAGTTCACTCAAACGCACAGTCATAATTGTACAAATTAGCATTAAGCTTGTACTAGATACTGAAACTCCACCGATATGGCGATCATCTTGCACCGGGGCATTATCTTCAAAAGAGTTTACATATAGTAAGTTTTTGGTTGGTTTGTTTTTTGAAAAATAAAGCTTATAATGTATAATAATAATTCCCTTCTTATCCGGATTTTCCATCGAAATTTCTTCAATGACGGTGATACTCAGACATGCAGATTTAATTTTTTTTTTTCTTTGGGGAAACTTGCTTTCCCCCTTATACTTATGGTCATGAAACAACTTTACTATTATGGTTAATATTTCGAACCGTATACAATTTCATATGTTTTAATTAAAAAGTGATTTCAACAATGTAATTCATTTATATTTTCCTTTTTATAATACCTCTTAATCAGAAAAATGTTTATATCACGCAAGCGTGATCTTACTACGGTCTCGAAAAGATTTCAAGCACAAGTTCTAGAATTTACAAATCACCGGCACATACATAATTTTCAACCGATATCACTGTTCCAGAAAAAGCGACAAAGACCATACATACACATCCGTTAATGACGGTAATAGGGACATATGTATGAACGGCAATCAAACCCTTACTCGAATAGGGCTTAAAAGGTATCTAAATATCTTAGGTATATAAAACAATAAAATTACACGAAATGCTTATAGTCGAAGGTGGTTAACATATTCTTTTTACTTGATGGTTATATGCTAGTAACGTTATCCATCTCGAGTCAGATTGCTTATGATAAAATTTTAAATTTATTATTTTTGGTTTTAAATGTTTTCACTTTTCCAAGTTATCTCCCCCATACTTAATATGAGCATTGTCCCTAATGCGAAAGATTATAGAGAAAAGATAAATAGGGAAAGTGAAATATACTTTTGCATTGCGTATCCTCCAAAGTTCTTGCTTGTAGTCGTCTTTTTCACCTCCTTTTCCTGTTTCAAATACACATATTCCAAGACATATGCATAATAATAATTATTCTAATTAATAAGTCTTAAAATATTGTTTTTAATGCCAACAGAGGCATTTACACATAATAATAATAATAATAATAATAATAATAATAATAATAATAATATCATTTTTGAAACATATGTGTCAAAACACATAATCACATATCCAACTCGTGTCATCCGACACTACTCATCCTCATCATCATCATGCTGCTGCTGTGGTGGCTGCTGGGGATAGTACTGCTAGTAGTACTGGTCGTACTAGGGCCGAGCATAACCAGGTGGGTTGTAAGCATCCTGCAACGGAACATTATAAACTCCTGCCATGTGCTCAAAGACGCCCTTGTACCTATCCTAGTGATATGACTGTCTGTACTCCATCCTCTCGATTGCCTCCTGCCTAATCTCCATGCTACCCATACGCTCATATATTTCCTGCATCGAAGCTCTCTGAAATCTCGGGGCTCTCTGGGCGGCAACTCTCTGGATATCATCAACCGGAATATCAGGAATCAATCTATCCTCAAGGCGATCAACTCTCTTAGAGTAGTCCTGTCTAAATCTCTGAAGTAAACTGGAGTACTCGGCTATGTATTGTCTCCTCAGCATGATATAATCCGAATTTCCTAGCAAACTCTAACAAGGTTAGACTATAAGCATGTCCTCCTAATCTAAAACTGATTATCTTCTTTGACTGTAACTCATCACCCACACATACTTTATCAAACTTATAAGTAGCATAGAACTCACGGCAAAGTTCTGGGTAAATAGGTTCACGGGTGTTAAAAGCCCTTACCCAAGCTACAGAAAAGAATATCTCCTCTTCAGATTGAGCTTCATTCAAACTAATCTTTAACATTTGATCAATCTCGTCTCCACAACCAATTTTGTGTAACAACTGCCAATCCACGATTTGCAGCGAATAAATGAGTTTTGGGAGCAAAGTTACCAACCTAGAGTTACAACGAGATTTTGCTTCTCTACTACAACCTCTCCACTCTAAGAATTCGTGGTGAACATCTGGGAGTAATGCTTCTTCAACGGTTTCAACATTTCTAGAGCGTTTGGCACGGGATGACCTGGCTTCATGATCATATGGCTCCTTAAGTGGAACTACAGCAAACTTAGCACAAATCACCAAAGGATATATATATAAATAAGTTAGACAAGATTTAGTTTTGTTGGTTATGTTATGATCAAAATTGCAGACATATTGTGACTTTCTGTGATAAAATGTATGGCGCACTTATATAAAAGTGGCGACGGTTTTTCAAATAATTAAGCAAGTGCAGAGATTAACTAAACCAAAACTAAGAGTGGCGCACTTCCTCCTGCCACTGTTTTAAACAAAACGAGTTTTTAATAATTTTAACTTAAAATCCAAACACTAATTCCAAATAGTTAAACCTGGATTTGTTCAAGGGTTCTTAAATCTTAACAATGAGGCATAATCCTAGTCTTTATTCAAACTTTAATTGCATGATTTCATAATTTCTTCAAACTAAATTTATATAAACCCTAAAACAACATTATGATAATAGATTTAATGAAAGAAATAGTAATGTGAACGAAATTTACATTACCAAGGTAATGATTAAGAATTTGATGGATCAATTTTTTGAATCTTAACTTTGATTTTGGTTGGAAACCCGGCGGTGTTCTAAGTTTTAGTGTGTTTTTTATGTAATGAGTTAGAAACTTCTTTTGTAAGCTTTTTGTTCTTGAAACAACTAAAAAGTGCTGCGCACTTATAATAATGCGGCGAACTTTGCTTTTTATGTATATATATAAATGAATATAAAATAGGGTTGTAGGACTTATGTTATATATATATAATAATAATAATAATATATATCAATATATATATATAAAATTAATTAATGATAAATTAATCACACCAAAATAATCATTCAATCATATAATAAGTAGAACCCCTACATACATCAACGTATAATCCGCAAATAGATTTAATGCAAATTGATTTATTTTAAATATGCATACGACATAAAGCAAAATACGATAAACATTATTTTGGGAGCGCACAAATTCTTCCTCCCTTATTCTTTCGTCCAAAGCTTCACTCGACGAACCAGTTTGGTGACATTATGTCACTCAATTTGTGATACTTAGATAACTTCCTTTTCGTAGGTTTTGTCACAAAAGCTTGCATGTAGATATTTCCATAAGGGTTAGTCAAACGAATCTTGGTTTTCCACTGCCCAGTTGCTAGCTCAGGGATTGAATACCACATTTTTGTAACATAGATTCCATCACATCGCTTTTTCCCTTTAAAAAAGTTTAGAGCAGGGAGTGATCCTAGAAAACTCTCTAGCCTCTCCACACGTTGATATTTTTCTAAAATGGTTTATTATTACTGATTCAAGAGTTGATAGAGTCATGTTTTTGGTGTTGTTTTGGTATCCGATAGGTCTGGAGTTGTGAATTGGTGTTCCCATTTCATTCCTCTTAATCACATAGTCTTTCTCGTCATCTGAGTCGCTTTCAGCAATTCTGATTTTTTTTTATCTAGCTGCTCTAAAGGTTTGACGAGTTAGTCCATCAAAGGTAGTAAATGTCATGTTTGGAATGTCAATGTTGCCACCAATTGTATCAAGGAATCCACGACCCACCACGATGGGTACGTCTCGGTCCACAAGTATTTCCAAAATCAAGAACATAGCAGACAGAGTGGTGAATCCAACTTGACATAGTACATTTACCAATTGGCAAGTTACTTCACCTTCTGTATAGTTAATCATAGTTATATTCCTATTTTCTTTCATAATATCATCTCTACCCAGCTATTCGTAGATTCTGTATGGCATGGTGTTAGTGTCAGATCCAGTATCAGCTAGAGCGTTTTCATCGATTTGGCCTTCCAACCTAATTAGAAATAAAAATGCTAATGGATCTTTCTTTTCCTTAAGCATCTGCCCTTTTACTTTTACCATTACTCTTTCTTCTTCTGGTTTAACCATTCCATCTAATCTGACCTTGTCGGCCCAGATTTCATCTAACAACTTTCTATATTTATCACTATGGGCTAATGTCTCTATTACCGGCCTAACTTCTTCTAGAATTTCATACCTCATACCGATATTGTAGGCAAGTGCCCTCTTTTCTGCTTCCCATTGGGTTAAGGGTGTTCCAAATGATGAAGATGGTCCAGTACCATTATTAAAGTACATGATGTTTTCCATAACTTTCTTTTTGTTCCTACTTCCCTTGCCCATTTTGCATGCGAGTGGTGGGAGATCTGTCTCAGTTTGTGGTGCCTCATCAAAATCAAAATCAAGCAACGTTTCTAAGTCATCAAGGTTTGTATTCTTTTCTTCATCACTACTTAAAAGAAAAGGGTCAAAATTGGGCTGTATTGTAATAGTCCATTCCCTGAAGTTTACCACTGCATTCGCAGAACGCAAGAATGATCTTCCAAAAATTAATCATGGCTCAAATTCGTCCTCTTCAGGATTTATGATGAATTGAACAAAATAGATTTCTCCACATAGTAGCACCATCAACTCCTTTTTAATTAATTTCTTTCCCTTTCTAACCTCATACTCAAGACAAAGTTTGACTGCGTAGTCGTTTGAGATTAAGTTATCATTCTTTTCCAAATTAATCTCTCCATCTGATGCATATAAGCCATTCACAAAACATTGTGCGATATACCGATCACTATCCTCTTCAGTGTACATTTTGTGAAAAACCAAAGGTTTAGGTTCCTTCTTTCCTTCACTTCCTGCCGTATCTTTGTATTCAGGTAAGTCCCAATCTCCTGAACCTTTGTTTTGGTCACTAGAGATCTCAATTACGTCCTTTCCTAGGCATATCTTTCCCATACTCGAGTCCATATTACTTTTAAAACAACATAATATCAAAATAAACATTAGTGGGTTAGTCAAAACATATTTAAGCAACTTCCTACACTTGCATAACATTAATAAGCACATAGCAACATTCATTTCAAATAATTCTTTTGCAAAATATAAATTTTTAGCGTATTGTTTTGGTTCAGATAGGAAAGTGCGGCGATTTTTTAGAAAAGTGCAGCGCACTTTCTGAAAAATCAACAATCTTTCTTTATTTTCCAGAAATACCGACGCACTTTGATATAAGTGCGGCGCACTTCTGGAAATTTTTCTGATTTTTGTTGAATTCTTTATTTGCTCAGGTTTATCAACAAGGCTTAATCTAGATGTCATGAATTTCTCAAAGAGACATTTAACAAATAAGGGGCATAAGCAATTATGTAGACAAATAATCAAATAAGCTAATAAGAAAATATTTTTTTCTTTTTTCATTTTTAAAAACAAGCTATATAGAAATTTGACAATTATCAATACTGGAAATATATTCTTCATTTAAAAAGTTCAATTATAGATAATGAGGGTTCTTAGGTCAAGTCACTTATTAATTTCAACTTCTTTTCCTAATTAACAACAAAAAGTGTGGCGCACTTTTTGAAGCAGTAACAATAAAATGGTTTTCGTTTGCCAGAAAACGGTACGGCGATTTTTGAAATTTTTAGGGTTGTAATATTAAAAATGACTTTATCGAAAAATGTTTTCAATCCCCGGCAGCGGCGCCAAAAACTTTGATGTGTTTCAAAAGCTTTAAATTTATAATACTCAAAATACCGGATATGGAAACACACGGGTAAAGTATAACCCTCGTTTGTAATATAGTATTGTAGGTAAGTCAGGTCGTTCTACAGGAGATTGGCAATTCTAAGACAAAGTCGATAATATTACAAAAAAGGATTATCTTATAGATTGTCACGGCTCTAAAGATAATGGACTAATTCAATTAAAAGGCATGTTTGGTTAATGGAACAAAAAATATAATAGATAAACTTAAGTGGATGAATGATTCACGGATGTAGGTATAATCGATTTAAGAATGTTTAGTTGCTTAAAAAGATTGTCTATTATTCATAACGAAAAACCCTTTCGGCCTTTATCTTTAATCATGAAAATGCCTTAAGTTTGATCCGTGTTTGATGTTAAGTAATATAAGCTTGCTAAACCAAGTTCGTTAGACATGTGGTTTAGCGTTAAACCTTTTTGTACTTGGGTTAATGTTCGTTTCCTTAGCCAATCCTCACAAGGCTAAGGTCTAGTTACCATAGACAAACAACTTGGAAATCAACCATTTAGTCTGGAGTCTTTCGACCTATATCCGGAATGAATGGAGATCAAACAAAGATTAAAGAATCCAAGTTCAAAAACATCAAGCTCATATTATTCATACAAAAAATTCATTCAAATAGTCAAGTTTGATCCATTATATCCATATAGTTCTTAACCAAACATGTTAAACTACTCAATAATCATAATAGCAACAGATCGAACAAGTAATATAGATCCAAAATTCATATTATAAAAAGATGGAAACATGTTTCTTTACCAAATTTCAAGAACAAAAGATCCAAGCTAACAATTCCTTCTAAGAACAAAGGTACAAAAGATCCAAGCACCTCTAACTTCTGAAATAACAGAACTTGCTTGTTCTTCTACCCTGAAAAGATGAAGATGAAGGTTTTAGCCTCCAAATCTTCTTCGAACTTACTCTAACTCTTGGAGAGGGATTTAGTGTGTGATATGAACTGATGATTGTTGTTGTAAATTGTTTTTTTCTCTCCAAATCGTGCCTCTATTTATAGCAATGATTGGGCAAGTCAAGAGTTGTACCATTTATGATTTCTTTGTAACTGACACAGAAAGTGTGCCGCACTTACATAAAAGTGCGTTGCACATCTTTAATTAATGATGTGCATTAAACTCGCTGACAAGTGCGCCGCACTCGGTTATAAAACCGGTGCACTTTTCCTTTTGACTTCAATGGTCCATATTCTAGATCCTTCTTTTGACGAATGTTAGTAGTATTTAACCAAATCTCTTGCACGTTAAGTCCTTTTCTTCTACTTTTAGTCCTGTAACAATATTTACATAACAAATGACCAATTCTTTCAATATTTATTGCATTAGTACATATATTTCTTGCATTTCTAAGGGATATTTTATGTATATTTGGAGCGTTATCAATATTATTGAAACATTACGGGTCACCTGCTGGTCTAACTAAGCTCTTAATTTAAAGATAAAGATAGAACATTATTTGTGATCCTATTGGTCCAGTAATATAAAACACGATATGGAGAGCTATCCTAGTATCTAGCTCACTTGTTAGGCGTAACTAGACCCAATTGAATGATAGGTCGCATATTCAAACACGTAAACAAGTATCATGTGATGAACATAATTAAACTTTCAACGATAAATTAAGAAATTGATTAAAAAAAAACCAAACATTAAATCTTCATTAACATGGCTAATACCCTAGGGTATTAGCGCATAACCACATCAGGTTTCAACATCTGCACTAGCCTTCGTCATTACCATAGCGATCTCAAAGCAACATAACACGGACAATGCAGTAAACCAGTAAGCACAACGCACTCAATCGTTTGAATCAAAATTGACATTTTAAAAATCTAATTGACTCGGTTCTACTTGCTAAAGTGATTTTGTGACATCTCGAGAGTTTTACGCATTTCAAAATTCATCAATCATCAATTCATAATCTGGAGCGAATCAATCTCTCCAGTATATCACAAAGTTTGACTTCCATAATTACGGATCTCTACAAGTACACCTACCACAGTAGCTTATGTTATTTGATCTCTCAGTCTCATGAAGGATTATCTCATCGATCAATTATGCGTATTACTTTACAGTATCTACTCTGCATTGTTCGGAAAATCATCACAAGGTATAATGCGTACAGGACTCATTCAAGATAGTTAACACTTGACTATTCTCACAGTGTATGAGCAAAAACAAACAACATATATTTGAATAGTGTCACTAGAGACAATTATGGATGATCATCCTTTTTTGGCTCTAACTCTGAGTATAGAAGTGAATACAAGAGTCTGTTTGAGATACCTTAAGATGCTCAGGGAGGTGTGCATTACCACACACTGGGTCCATGATGACTATCTCAATACCCATAAACAGCTCAGTGTTACTGAAGCATATTGCAAATCTACTCTAATAATACTTAGAAGAATATTAATGAAACAGAAAATGTACGAACAATTATATTACTGAAAAGCTCCAATCTTATATTTTTCAATAATACGAGTACTCTGTTGCTAGTACTAGGGTTTACAACCTTGAAGCTATATATCCAAAACGTATATGAATGAGAGATATCTAAACTACATGCCCTAGGGTCTCCTTTTATACACCAAGGAACCCTAATGGGCTTACAACGCATTTTCTACTCATACATATCTTTTCCTAAAATATCTTATACATATCTCTTTAGTAGTATAAAATAATACTACAGTACAACTAAGTAAACAGACAAAACTCTTCTAGTCAGTAGTAACATTTTTGTACAGGCGAGTACTAATATTACACTAGCAGTGAGTAATGACTTAGAATTTATCTATCAATCATTGATACAGCATTAGTAACTCCAACTATCAGTGTAACTTGAACCAGCATGTAAGAAAAAATCAAGAAACAACAGCAATAACATCAACAACATAAGAAGCCTATTATTCCAATAATCCTCCCCTAAAACATGATGTTCACTTTCAGAAATCTTCAAGTTTCTTGATTAAAAAGCTTTATCTTCACTAGAGAGATGTATCCCGAACACTTTATTCTACTTGGTCTATCAGCCAACATGTACATTTACATCATCCTAAAGAAGTTCTTTGGACATCTCATTAACTTTGATCACCAAGACTTTGCTACCAGCATAAAATGTAAGAGATTCCAGCTTGACAATGGATACTCCTTCTTCTACCACATGAGTATGTCTAATTTCCCTTTTCTGCATTAGACACATGATGCACTCCACATGAATACATATAGCCTCCAAGTAAGTCATTGAATATGCTTTTGAGCTTCCGCATACCCATCAAACTTATTCTGGTTCAAAATAATCTCTTCAACTCAACCCATACTCACTTTCATTTTTCATCTGTTATCTGTTAGTTGAGAACCTTCTCTTTAAACCAACTCCACAGATCACTAGTCATACCCATGTCAAATTCTTTATAGCCATATTAATCAAGAATGAGTGTACCTCTCAGTAGATTTCCAACTCTAGATATCCTCCAGTACTTCTATTGCCCTTCATGTAATCTCCCCAGTCCAATTATTTGGAAACTTTAGATTGTAAGGCTTCAACATTCATCCCTTGCACTGGAACTATTATCATCATATGATTGAAGCACTTCTTGTTACAATTCATCAGCTTCTTTAACTCTTGATTCTCAGCTAGTCTGACTTATCACCAGCCTTTTCCTTACATTAAAACTTTCTTGATCAAGTTCTTCTTCTGCATCCCTTTTTGAACTTCCAGCTGCTAAATCAGGAACTGCTCTGTTAACTTCACTCTTTTGTGTTTTACTGCCTTTCACTAATTCTGCATCCATGTCTACAAATATGTTTACTCTTTTCATTTCTTTCTCAAACAACATCTACATGTCTTCAAAACTTTTGTTCTTCAATTGAATGTGCTTGTATCCAGCCATGTTCTTTAAATAAGTAGACATTAGGTTTCTCTTTTGAGTTTTAGTTGGTAGTTTTCTTCTCTGCTCTTCTGCTCTAAGTCTTGCAAAATATTTCTTTCTTTCATTCATGAGCTCTACAAATAACTTTGAGTAACCTATATATGTATATACGGTTACGAACGTCTAATTTCGAAACGCTATGATGATTTGTATATGTAACCATAATGATGCTATTAATTTGATAATGATATTTTATAAAATATTTATATCCTTTTTATCGTGTTATCACAGGATGTCTACCCCAGTGTTTGTTGACCCAGAGATTTCCACACAGGCTGACGGAGCTCAGATCCCCCGAGTGCCCATACCATTTCATGAGGATCCTTATGAGGATGTTAGGCAGGCTTATTTAGTTAGGACGGACACTGAGTCTGAACGTTTTGAGGACCCTGTTGACATTGAGGCACCTGAGTCACCCCACACTGTAGCACCACCCACTTCACTACCTGATAGTACTTCACCCACCTTGGTTCCCATTCTTCGTAGGACGACACATATGGTTGTACGTGTTACGCCTGTGATGTCACTGGGCCTCTCTGCTAGTATAGCAGAGGTGGCAGCTATGTCCGATTCAGCGTTCCGTAAGAGGTTTAGGTCCTCTTATAAGAGTTCACCATCATCATCACCACCAAACCTTCCTTCACGAAAGCATTATCGGGGTACGTCTGAGTTAGTAGAGGATGATGATGAGGAGGAGGTTGATGAGGAGGAGGATGATGAGGAGAAGATAGAGGAGAGTTTGGATTTTGATAGTGAGAATAAGGACGCAGAGGATGAGGGTCCTACTGCAGAGGATGAGGATCCTGCTACAGGGAACGAGGGTCTTGCTGCGGAGGATGAGGGGCCCGATATGAGAGTTGAGAGTCTTAGTTTAGGAGGGGATGAGGCTATACCTGAGGGTCAGCAGCGGGCAGCCCTGGTCGTGGAGACAGCCCCCGAGTACCCAAATCGAGAGTTACTTCACTAGACCAACAATCTCCCTTCTCGGCGGAGAAAACCTTACACAACGTTGCTTACACTTTATCCGGTACTAAGCTAAATACCGAGTCCTAACACCGGTAGAACCAACCCATCGTCACTTACACTTTATCCTTAACAAAGCTAAATACCGAGTCCTTACACAAAGGGTAGAACCAACCTAAAACCCCGTTATGTTTTATGTCCCATCATAACAAACCTTGTGTCTTATGGCACAAACACATAAACCATCTAAAACAATGTGATTACAATAGTGAATACAATAAAGATCCAAAACATATGTGTTACTTGGATATGAATGTCTAATCTATATGAACTTCCATTGATATGAAGCCTTCAAATGGATGATGATGATGAGATCTTCAATCTTGTAGATCTACATATATGTATACTTTATGGTGGGTGAAAATGGCATGATTTTCAAGGCTTGCTTTAGTGAATCATCATGAAAGTATGCTTACAACAAGATGAGTGTTAGAAGCATTATGATCATATAAACATGGGGTGTTTAAAATGAAAACCTACAGATCTAAATGAGTGAAAAATAGTGGAAAAAGTGTGTGAAAAGTGGTGAAAAACGGATTGAAAAGGCTCCTCTATTTATAGGAAAAGCTTAACAGAACCACCTACTGTTCACCAATGGAACCGGCTTGTAAATCAAAGGGAACCAGCAAAACCGGCCTACAGTAACAAAATCCAAATTTTGATTTGCAAAATCTTGAAAGATCTTATGCAATCTTGGAGAGATTTTTCCAGATTTGGTAAGATATGGCGATGTCATAGATGAGGTAAAATTACAAGCTTTTTTCTTTTAAAGAAATGTGTTAAAGTAAAATGTATATATTCTTAAAATGTAAGTTACTTGTGTTTAAAAATATGCAAAGTGTGAAATGAGGTTTGATCATAATGCAATATAACAAACTTGTACGAACCTGTGTTGTAACATACGAGGAATCGAGACATGAAGATGTGTTGATGTATATTGACACAAAATATAATTACGAGTAACTTTACAATTTACGTTATGTATTACAAGTTACATGTTTGTCATCAACAAAACAAACGAGAATGTGTAGATTAAATACCGTAATATTTGCACTAACAATCTCCCCCTTTTTGTTGATGACAAAATATGTAAACGTAATACATAGTAAATGTAAAAGTTACTTGTATCCCCGTACTACCTTTACATTACCTTCTCCGTTTACTCTCTTCTCCCCCTTTTGTCGAAACAAAAAGGTTGTGTCCTTGGATTTTAACTTCATTTCTCCCCGAAAAAGGCGAGCTTGCATCATCCTTACTGAAGTTAAATTGTATATTCTAACCCCTTACGTTGTTGCATCCTCTAGGTAAGTGTTCTTGGTCTATAACGAATCCGTTGATCAACTTTGAAAGCTTATCCTACAAAAAGGTTAGTTTCTTACAACATGAAAAAAATATGAAAACTATATGAAGCAAATGACATCTTTCTTTTGGTTGAAAGGCAAAGGATTGTCGAAGAGTAAAAATGATGATGGATGCATGCATGCTCCCTCTTGACGGATGATCCCCCTTATTCAAGGCGTCAAGATATGATAAACCTACAAAAAAAATTAGTGCAAAACTGGATTCGCCCTTGGACGAGTAAAATATATACAACAAAGTGTATATAAGATGCATGCTACAAATGCTCGACGAAAGCTCCCCCTTGCTCGAGGGCGTCAAGTATGATCCTACAAAACAAAAATTAGTGCAATAATAGGTTTTGTCCTTAGACAAATGTGTCATATACAAAAAAATGTATAGACGACTCAATATGATTTTTTTTACGAATGCTCCCCCTTGCTCGAGGGCGTCAAAATGAACCTACAAAAAGAAAAATGAATAATGCAAACTTCATCCTCAGATGAGTATGATGATAGACCTAAAAAGGAATGCAAATTTTGTCTGTAGACAAGAATTTCGTACACATCAAAGTGTATATATGAATCTTGAACCTACATAATGATGATTAGTGCAATATGTACTTCGTCTTTTGAAGAAGTCATGTATATGATGCAATATGATTCTCTAAAACTTTAATGCAATATGATTTTTCAAACGGAACTCCTAGAAAAGTGAACTATCAAAAAATATAATCCTACTACTTGCATCATCGTGGTTGGTTTTGGTGGTGAGGTTGTTAAAGGTTGTAAGGATGTATTTTAGAATGAGACGCATTGGATTAAGAAAGTAACTTGGCTTTTGACAAAAGATGCTTATGAGTGTCAGGATATGTGGAAGGTGATTTAATCTTCATTGGTTGTATTGGTTGTGAGTGATTAGTAGGTTGTGGTTATGGTGGTGAGAAGTTTCATGGTGATTCATCTTGTAAGAATGACACGAGGGAAGACTCAAGTTTGATGGTTGCAAGAAGGTTCGTCTTTAAACCTTACTTAGTTGGTTGATGAGGCAATTTAGGTGATAGATATGATGACTTTGTGAGTAGTGAAAAAATGGTGCGGAAGATGGTGATGACAATGCAGGCAACTAACAATGTATGCATAAAGTAATGAAAATGATTATGCATGCATGATCATGTAATGAGATGTATGGATTAGAGTATGATAAGAGCACAAATTAACTTGATAAAGATGTCGATCTTTATTGATCTACAAAATTCCAAACGGGTTAGTACCGGATAGAAGCAAGAATATCATTTCACAATATGAAACACGATCAAGTATTATCATACGAAAAACTTAAGACATATATACAAACAAGGCATGTTAAAAAATAGGCACACAAAAAGTAATACTCTTAAGCTAAGCGAAAAGGAGGACGAATGATGCCACTAGCTTCAAATGAATTCTAAGCCTAATTTTCACATATATTAGTGATCAAATGAATATACTTGACAATCTTAAAGGCTCATTGGAAGGATTCAATGCTTGTACCTTATAGTTTTCTACTATGCCAAATGCTCCTAATTATAGAGGGGAATGACAAACAAAAAGCATGAATTGCATAAAAATCAACCAAAATCCTAAAAGATTTAGTTTAGAAACAAGAATTTAAGAAATCAAACATAAACAACACAAAAACTAAGAACATTCATACAAGAATATGATTCAAATAGTTAAACCAAACGCGAGCATAATGAAGAAGATGATTTTAGATTAGCAAACGATTACACTAACAATGACAAGAAGTATATTGATTATATGCTTGTCTCTTATTGATTTTGAGTTTGTTTATTTGTGAAGAATAAGTATCAACCTTGTTATATTGTTCCATCGCTTGTTTGTCTATTTAGGTTCTTAATTAAAAAAATATATGGTTTGAATGGAGATCATAAAATTCTACCAAGAATACAAAAAACACTTTGACATAAACATAATTGCTCAAGTAGCAAGTATATCATGTAGGCAATGTCATGTAAAGGAGCAAGATGAACGAACATGTAAATCACTAAAACACCAAAAATATAGATTTAGAATGCAACAAATGAACATGAACAATCAAACATAGATATATCCTATCAAAATTCATACAAGTATAAAAATGAAAAATTATGAATATACGAGACATCATATAAGAGAAAAATCATGCAAGTCATGTTTAATCCTTAACATTTAGCATAAAAGCATTTTAAGACAAAACAATACCTTTCTTAAGAATTATGCATATGTCAATTAATCAAATAGTTATCAAACATCAAGATAATGACATGGCAAATAATCAAGCAAGAACAATCAATCAACACATGAATATGCAATGCAAGAAGTCATGAAAGACTAATAAAGAAAAAAATCATATTTACCACTAGTATGGAAAATATAACAATAGTAGTGTTTGGGAGATGAAGAACAAGTTAGTGAACTAGTGATTATGGAGGATTAACAGGATGAAATGACAATGTCACAATGTGTAGATAACTTTATCGAAGTATTTTTGAAATGCCCCCCTTTTTTAAGAAAACCAAAAATATTTAAAACTTTTGGCGGAAACGCCATGACCAAAAATTGACCATTTGTTATTATTTTAGAAACCACAAAATGAATCAGTTGCTTTTAAAATGGCGGGTGGCACAAGTTCTAACTCCTTATGGTTGATTTTACATGAAATTCCCAAAATGACCCATTTTCTACAAAACTTGTTTTCCCGATTTTATATATGGCTAAGATGACCGAAACTCAACTTCATAATATCAACAAAATTACTGGAATTTGTTTTTAAATTATTTATTACTTTTTTTTTTCGGATTATTCCAAATGCACACTTGGTTTAAATGAACCGCGAAACCATTCTTTATAGGTTTTGCCAAACACTAGTTTTGACCCATTTTAACTAAAACAATAATTTATCACTTTGACCCGCTTTGAAAAATACTTTTAAAGCTACAACAAGACATCATTACATTTCATCCTTACTTGAGTATTTCGGATGAAACATTCAAGTTGCCAATCCCACTTTAATGTGCATATGTCTTATACCAATATTCTACAAAACACTTAACTATCTTACTTAGATCTTAATCTTTAAGAGTTGATATAGCATAAGCATGGAATGATAAATATGCCTACATGAGGAGGGGATAAATGGCAAACTAGCATATGATTTAGTATGCATATTCATGAAATCGGAAAGCTAACACATAAGTAACATGTTATCCCAAACACTAATGATACATAAAAACAACAAGCTCACATATGAGATGCAAAGAGTATATAATATCAATTAAGGTGCAACAAGTAATCATATACTATATTACACATTTAAACATCATTTATACATATATGACTTACCTAAGCATTTACGGAAGAACATTTTCAACAAAACTAGAAGTTATCCCAAACACTCCTTTCGAAACCATATTGACATGTAAATTTCTTAAATCAATCAAACAAGCGAAGGAATGACAAGATTGACACATATGATCCACAAATAAACAAGTTCAATTTCAATTTGAGATGAGCATACAAATTAAAACAATAAACAATGCAAATTAAGGCAACTAGTCATTTATCGTACAAAAAAAAATTCTTTTCGCCTTGCGTTGAATATAAAGATGTATAACAAGCTTGATTAATGGCCAAACTATTTTTATTTCAAGAAATGATGCATAAAAGTTCAAAGGATACCAACCAAAATTGCCCGACTAAAAAATTTGAGTTTTCATGTTGATACGAAACTTGAAATATTAGACACTTTGTAGTATTTTGAAAATTCGATTTACTTAAACTTATAATCAGTACCTCTAACCCATTCTATTAGAAACTAGACTCATTTCTCTTCGAAACGATAGGTGGCACGACTCGTACGGACTTACGGTTAAGATTTTACGACCTTTTGAAGTTGATCAAATTTTTGCAAAACCTACTGTAGAACCGGGTCCGCCGGTTCCTTTGCCAAATGGAACCGGCTTTGTTAGCGAACAGAACCGCCGGTCTGATTGATTTTTCCAAAAACGCATATTTTGACCCGACAAAAAGGTTTAACACTTGGGAGGCTTTAAGGTAGACTTATATAGCAAATATATACAACAATCAAGACTTCTAAGAACGCTATAATTTTCATATTAAGTCTCTAAGAATAAAACAAAAACGACATAATTATCATATAAGTCCCGCTTTCGAAATATGATTACATGGATCATAACTCGTTTTTTGAAAACCATTTATTTGAAATAATAGCCACAATTGCTCGATACCAATTATGGAAAACGTAGAGGGGGGGTGAATACGTTTTTGATTAAAATTTAAAACTTTCAAATCAAATATCAGAACAATCGTGACTTATTATGAAAATTATCGAATATAGTCTATGACTATATGTAAAATGGAAAGCATATATAAAGCAAGTTGTCACAACAAAATCATAAACATCTACACACAACATAAACATAATTAACGAGTAAAGAAATAGTGATATGTAAAAGAGAAAGCAAACTGAACGCAATGATTTATAGTGGTTCGGTCACGGAGCTCTTCTCCGCCCTACTCCACTCCCCAAGTACCCAACTCGAGAGTTACTTCACTAGATCAACAAGCTCCCTTCTCGGTGGAGAAAACCTTACACAACGTCGCTTACAATTTATCCGGTACAAAGCTAAATACCGAGTCCTAACACCGGTAGAACCAACCCATCGTCGCTTGCACTTTATTCGGTACAAAGCTAAATAATGGGTTCTAAATCAAGGTAGAACCAACCTAACAACCCTTTCAACACAACAATGAATCCCATATTCTAACCCGTTAGAAATAGCCTATATAACCTCTACATATTACAAAGAGTTTGATTGATGAATGTAATGAATGAATGATAATCTAAGTGAACTTCCATTGATGGGAAGCCTTCAAAAGGATGAAGATGATGATGAGATCTTTCAATCTTGTAGATCCAATCTTGTAGATCTAGTCTTGTAGATCTACATCTCTATGTTCTTTGTGTTGGATGAAAATGACAAGAACTCTTGCTTTGGTGGATGTAGATGGCAAGATTTCGATGCTTGATTTGGTGAATCATTTCGGGTATATGCTTACAACAAGAATGAGAGTTAGATGCATTTTATCATGGGACTTTATGGATGCATTCTTACATATCTAGATGTGTGAAAAATGGTGGAAAAGTGTGTTAAAAGTGGTGAAAAATAGATTGAAAAGGGTCCTTTATTTATAGGAAAAGCTGAATAAAACCAGCGACACTGTAGCAATGGAACCGGCTTGTAAATCCAATGGAACCGGCGACACTCCTATGGAACAGGCTACTATTCATCCGAATAAAAAAAATCTTTTGTAATGTTTGAGAGAATTTGCAAGATATAGATGATGTAAGGCCTGATGTAAATTACTTTTTATTTACAAGAAAATAACCTTTGTAAAGATAAAATGTTTAGTTGAATGCTTGTCAAAATAAAGTTTACTTGTAAAATATATTTAGGCGTAAACTTTAGTGTAAATATAAAAGTGATGCGTTTGTATAAAATGAAAAATGTGAAATAAGGTTTTGATCATAATGCAACATAACAAACATGTATGAACCTGTGTTGTAACATACGAGGATACGAGACGTCGATAGATGTTGATGTATGTTGAGACGAAATATGATTACGAGTAACTTGTACATTTAACGATATGTATTACAAGTCACAATTTTGTCATTATCAAAACAAACGAGAATGTGTAGATTAAATACCGTAATATTTACACTTACACCCCGGTTTCGTATTAAGAAAATCTTTCAAAATATTATATTTATAATTTTTATAAAATACTGTGTATGAACAGTAACAGTGTCCTGTAATTTATAAAATTACTTTTTATAAATTTAATTACTATTTGAATAAAATGTTTATAAACTGACTAAAAATGCGTGCCAAGACAGTTTATACAAACTGTTTGTGTGTGTATATATATATATCTACATTATATATAACATGAGGCATTTGACCATTTTATTCCACATCATAATGCCATGTCATTTATATATATATATATATATATATATATATATATATATATATATATATATATATATATATA
>BQNB010009673.1:3737-31162 GCA_026074375.1 Tanacetum coccineum
GGTAGTTAGAAGTTAGTTATGTGACAGTTAGTGTCTGAAAGACAATGGTTCGTGGGAACTGTCATGTCGTTTCACTATGTATAAATAGGAGTCATATGTATCTGTAAATAATCATCCATTCAGTTTAATAAAGTTCTAATATTACTATCTTACAAATCTCTATACACTGTTTCATTCACAAATCAATATGGTGAATTACAAACGCATCATGAACACAAATTGGCTTCACTATAAACCTGTGCAACAATTGTTATCATCTCCATCTTCTTTGATACTATACTTCTAGAGGCAACATGACTTAGTGCAACTGAATTTGATTTAGTGGAGTTCAAAGGGAAGGATATTGAAGCACTTCTGCTCTCATTGCTAAATCTTCTTCTTGATGTCCAATCCGTTGTTGATAACAATTCTATGTTATCTTGTATATCATCATCCATCTATCTATCAAGCCTCAAGTGTGGTAGCTATATGAGATATATGATAAAAGTAAATGGAAATTAATTTATTACGGCCATTATAACTTAAGATGGCTAATGGCTCACAATAAGTTCTGGTCAAAATGGGTAACGCCTATGCTTCATATTTGGAGTTCTCATAATACAATAACTTTCTACAACTAGAATAACTAGAGCATAAATACAGTATGCATTATGTATTTTTTAAATAAAAATTCGAATATGGGATGAATTCACATAAAATGATCGAAGTACCATTTAAACTTACAAAAGTCTGTTAACATCAAATCATAGAACTGTTTCTACATGTCTCAGTTAACCTTTAATAGTCAAATTATATCAACCAAGCTGTGATTTTGTTTTTTATGTAGGAAATTTTACTTGTGTGTGAAGGTTTATAATCTGGATAATCTGAATCGTGTAATCACTTTCATATTAAAATATTTTGACCTTATATGCCTTGGGTTCACGAAATCCTTAATCGAATAAGAAATCTAATGCACGAGAAATCAATCAGACACGTCAGAGTATTGTATGAAGTTATGTTTTGCAAATGCGACCATAAATGTGGTTATATTCACAACCGAAATTTAGTTATTTTTGGTTATACACCAACCATTGTGTTGGTTGGTAAAAGATGCGACGGTCGGGTTTTGGTAAGAAAATATGTTATCAACGATTAGTAAACCAACAAGGGGCGCAACCCCCTTAACCTCAGCGTCTTTGTCGTGGCGGTATCAAGCTAACTATGACGAGTGTGCACTCCGCACATCATAACCCGTCTTGAGCTAAACTTGTATAAGGCGATGGTGGGTGGTGTGTTGAAGTTTGTTAGTCATAGTCACGTGAATAAGTTCTTGATTTGCAGGAATAGTTGTTATCTTATCTTGAATCATTCTAGTCTTCCTATATAATAGGCGTCAGTTAGCTTTGAACGTTTGTTTTGTTATTTCCTCTTTCCAGTACCTGTATTTAAAGACCCCTTTGGTGGCATGAATAATATGGAAAAAGTATTGAGCTCCATTACTGTGAGTTTCCTTTATACTTGTGTGTGTGTGATACCATACATGGTGGTGGTTGGTTTTGATTATTTAAGTTAAATGCTAACGATCGTTGGCCAAAAGGACGTGACAGGGTAATGACGTTAGGGAAGAGTAACGACCATTTGAAAGAGGGACTAAGTGTGCATGATTTGATAAACAGTGAAAGAAAGTTAAGGGAAGAACGAAACGTGAAAATGTATGCAAACCACGGGGACCAAATTTGAGAAAAACTCTATAACTGCGCTGTTTGATTTCACATTTTGCCCCTAGCTCACTACCCTTTAGGAACTAAAGGGGAAAATCGATTGCATACCCGAAATACCAATAGTGAAATTAATTACATACTTGATGGATTGAATGTGAACACCAACACTGTAATATTAAAACTAGTGGCGACGTCAAATAATTTTTCTTGGTTTTTCATAAGGGTGGGTATATCAAACCCCGAACAGAAAGTCAATTAGGTTGTTTTGGGTTATGTTCAAAGTTAAACTTTTCTAATGACAAAAACTAGCTTTCTTAAATAATTAGTTGTAACAAAAATCAAATGTAATTAAGTTCAACAATGCCTTTTTGGGCAAAACCACATTATCTATAATAAAGTAGTAACAAACACATTTTAGGTAATATAGTATATTTTGCTATCATCAATCTTTCGCTACGTAAACATATCAGTAGCATTAGTGGGAATAAAATAAGCACTTAATTATCAAATAAAGGCTGCCTTTGAAAAAGAAAAGAAAATCAACAAGAGATTAAGACTTACCGGTTTTACAAGTTTGTTGAGCTTAAATAAAAAGATGAACGGTAAGGTGTAATAAGAATGTGGTTTAACAAGTGAAATAAATAATGAAAGAAGTAGCAAACTACTAGAGGAAAGAAGGTTAGCTATTCATTGATTGAACCTATAAACTTAGACAAGGACTGGAAGTTTCAGAACGAGTGGGAAAACACAAACAAACGACAAAATACTGCACTAGAAATGAATTAACAAAGACCATAAGGAATCAAAGTTTATTTGGTACACATAGGTTTTTTATTTCGACATAATAGTTTACAAGTTACTCTGATACACAAAATAAAGTGTATTAATAATAAAAAATGACTACAAACTGATGACGTACCCTCCGAGCAATTCAAAGTGTCCCCTTTGAACTCTCTCGAAAGCTACTTACTTGAAAAGCTAAGTAGTCTTCTTAAATTCTATTGGCATAAAGTTATTCACGAACAATGGTTACTAGTTGGGAATTCGTCAGTGAAAGTCCTCACACCTTTCGAGTGTGCCTTCAAAGACGATTGGTTGGAGCATCCTTGATTTAGTTCTTCCCTCACGATCACCCTCTCAACAAGCTTTATAGCTATAGGAAGGAGAACGTGAGGCACTAAGCTGACGGTTACCACAAAATCATAGAACGCCTTATTGATCTCCTAAAAATGTGCTAAGATTTACCCTAAGCTATTTCTCCTCTCCTATAAATAGTTTGGTCGTTCACTTCATTATGGTATGCTTTCTTAACACCTAGACACTCTCTCAAATCACTAACTTACTGATGACGTACCCTCCGATTCGGCTCGAAGGCCTCCCTTCTGAGCTCGACCGGGATCTACTCCCAAAGACACCTAGAAACCTTCAAATAGTTTCTAGTGACGTAAAATCATCTCTACGAAGGTTACCAGTAAGGGAATCCGCCACTCGAAGCCCAACGCCCTCTAGGGTGTGCCCTTCGATGAAACTAACGCAGATGTAACACTTGACTAGGTCAAAACCCACGTACTATCCCTGCCAAGGCTTTCCCGCCAAGGAAGAGATCGTGGTACACAAACCTTGTAATCCTCCTTAAATCGTGGGACACCCCCATGATCACCGGCTTAATTTATAAACGTGTTCCAGCCTATTTCATCACATATAAATAGATGAACTTGTTGCTCAAGTTTGATTACCCTTTCAACACTTACATTTTACTACATACGCACTTGTTACAATCATAAAAACCATACTTATTCTCACGTCGGAGGTGATTCGTAGGGTCACACCCTTGCGCTTCACTTAACATAGTGTTTCCATTTGTTTTGCCATAGGTTATGTACGGCTTGGCAGTTCATCCACCACCATCATACTCTTCGATCGCCATCGAAACCTGGTCGTGCCAAATATTGCACAATCAGTGGCGCCATCCGTGGGACCGCTACAATTAGCCCTATAAAAACCGAGTCTATAACAGTCAAACCACCTAACCTACTTTTCTGGCATGACAAGCGGGAGAGAAGAACTACCACCACCAGGTTTTTTGACCTTAACCTGAAGATCTACTAGAGGAACGCAGGGAAATAGCTTCGATTCGAGAAGTTATTCACAAGCGAAAGATCGAGAGGTACTATAATAATAGAGTCAAGCCTTCGACATTCAAGCCAGGCGAATATGTCCTTCGACTAAATAGTGCAAGCAAAGCTGAGTAACAAGGAAAGATAGGGCCAACATGGTAAGGACCCTACACCATAGCTGAAGTCTATGGTAACGGGGCCTACAAGCTTGAAACCCTCGATGAATATTCTATAGATAGGACCTAGAATGGTTCTAACCTTCGTAAGTTTTACATATGAGACTTACCTCATTTTTGCATTCCTTGTGTTTTAAAGTTAATGTTTAGGATCCTTCCCATTTTGGGAAAGAAGCATTGAGGGTAGTCATGTAATTTTTCATTTCAATGATGTAATCCTTCCTACCAAATTAACGATACAACACATTTCCAACAAATCTCTTGTTTTGTTTTTTTATGACAAAGATTTGTCAGCCAAGTCATTTATAAGTTTAATGTTAAAAAACACAAGGTATACAAAGCCTTGTGAGCTAATTAGCATCCGACTAACTTAAAGTTAACTTTTCCTAAAGGTCTTATGATAAATAAAAGCCTAAGCATCTTCAGAACAAAGACGGTGGGGTTCGCGACCCCCTGTCAACAGTCGAAGGACTTGTATATTCTTGGCATAGAATTTACACATAATAAGGGAAACATGTTTAAAGCATTTAAGCTTCATGGAGTCTTAGGTTGTAAATAGTTAAGCATCGATATGACGTAAGAGAAGGAAAGTAGGGTGAAGCCCTGTATTTATAATAGCAAAAGGTACTAACAAACTAGCATTTATATAAAATAGGCCAAAGCTTATCAAAAGCACCAAAAGGTCGAAGCCTTAAAATTAACCAAAGGCCTTAAGCTTTGGAAGCATATAGGCAACCGCCTAAAGTGTAGCAAAGGCTGAAGCCTTAATTGTTTCAAGGGACGAAGTACTTACAAACATAAAAATAAAATTGTTTAAACATGGGTCACATCCCAGAAAACAAAAATGGTACATATCACCCTTGGGACCAAATACCTGCCAACATGGCAGTCTTCATTCTTGGACAGGAGGATCAGAGCTTAGTGCAGCAGTCGCAGGCTTCTCAGGATTGGGAGTAGGAGACACAAGCTTCTATGTAGCTGTTGCAGGAGCTAAAGATTGAGGCTTTACAGGAGAAGATTTCTTGGTTAGGGTGGGGGGGGGGTTCAAGCTTCGAGGCTTTTTGGAGAGCAGATCTTCGAGTAAGGTCGAGGGTTTCCTTGTTGCTTCGGTAAGGAAGGGGTACTTCGCCATGACATAGGCATTACCAGCTTCATTATACTCTTCTTTAGCAGATGGACGATAGCACTAGACCTTTGACAGGTCCACATGCTTCTTCATCACAACCATCTCCTCTAAGGCGTTGCACCTGCCATGAAAAATGGTTGCCTTTACGAGGTTTCCCACAATCTACCTCATCTCATCACTATGGTACAGTCCATAGCTATATACGAAACAACCTTAGAGACCGCCTCAGCTTTATCTTGCTTGAGCATCCTTCATTGGAGTTTGAGACCATCGATCTCCTCCCGCAGCCTAACCTCTGCATCCTTAAGCCTAACCCTCTCTTTCTCCAGCCCATCACATTTGGACTCAAGAGCAGCAATCCTCTCCTTTTATCCAACCAACTTCTCCTCCTTTAGAAGCAACCTACCATAGTCTGCCTCATGCTCCTTAACTTAACCTTCTAGAGATTTAAGCTCTTCTCGAAGGCCAATGACAATTCTATTTTCATCTAGACCTACAAAAACACCATTATATGTGGCCTTTAGCTCTGCTTCTCTAGCTGCAACCACCCCCAAATCTTTCTTAGACTCTTTATAGACTCTGACTAATTCCCTCACCCTATCATTCAAGTGGTTGTCCACCTCAGTTTAACGAGTATATTCGTTATCATGAAGGTCCAATAACTTCTCCAGGCTTATACTTTCAAGGATGTTCGTCCAACATCGAGGGATGACTTGCTCTACCATGGTGTGGCAAGCTAAAGCATTATAGAGCTCCTTTGTGCTAGGCAAACCTATAGAGACAACAAATGTTAGAAGCCATGTCACAGTATTGATTATGGTAAAATAAATGATAATGTACTAACTATGCATGTCTTGCTCATCATTATAGAATTCAAGAGTCTCTGAAGCACTAGCCTGACCCTTTGACAACTTCATATAGAGCATTGTAACCTTCTGCCTTGTGGTCCGATCTGGAAGAGTTGGAAGCTGGATCTTTCTCTTAGATGGAGGCCTTACTTGGCTTGACCCTTGTCCTTTCCTAGTGCGCACCGTATCACCTATCCCATATGAGCCTACTACCAAGGTTTGTTTCTCTTCGGTATGGGGTCCATAGGAGTTAGCAATATTCTTGATGCGTTATTTTCTTTTAAATAATATCTGCCAAGTTTTAAATTTATAAAACTCGTCAACCGATTCATGCACTAACGGGCAGAGAACCCAGTCGTATATAGTGCATGTATTGGTAAATCCGAGGTCGTTCCCAAGAGCTAAGTGTAAATGGTTTTAATTTGATTGTGTCACGGTTTTAAAAATGGTTTTGATTAATTTGAAGACATAACAGAAAATAAATTGCAGAAAATAAATTGATATGAAGACAGTAGGGAGAAAGGCATGCTAACCTAGTTATTTCATTACTAATGCTAGGAAGTCTATTTCCTGTGCAATGTCTAATTTTCCATTTATTAGTGGTTCTAATATCAACAAACCCAAATTGGCATTTGAGGTCTGCTCTATACTTCTTGCGATATTGAATCCCTTGCAAGTCACAAAGGTAGGGCATCAAAGTTGCAGTGATTAAACCCCAACTATCCTAAAGATCTGTCTATAACCTAGATAGGTTATTAACCCTCTCTGAAAGAGTTCTTGCACTTTTTAAATGTTTAATGTGATAAAGGCGGTAATCTGATATATTCCTACACTAGGGATAGATTCTAACCTAGTTTAGTACCCTGTTAACCTCATGTTTAACTAGTCCGCCTAATAGTAGAACTAACAGGATCCAAACCACCCTTAACACCACCAAAACTCAAGGATCAATGATAAACTAAAAGGATATCTAATAAACCAACAATTTGACAGAAAACATTCAACATAACAATAGTAAATTCATAACTAGGCCAGCACTAGAACTGCTTAGCCACTCATGGTAACAGTACATCAAGAATAAATGAAAGGAATCATGGATTGAATCATCATTAGTCTTACAATATGCATTTTTGAACGATTAAATACAAAAATAGGAAAGTGAATTCTCTATTGGACTTCTTGTGGAATGCTTCGGGTCTTAGATGTAGAATACATGTAATATTTAAACTCACAATCAAATGATAAAGAACTAGAGAGAGAAAGTGGAAGAATGAACACTTTTAGAGAGAGAAAGGAAGAGAGAATATTAGCTTGAATGAAATGAAAAAGTGAACAACCAACACCCTCTCCAAGCTATGGAGAGGGTACTTATAGCTCTTAAGTGTCCGGCCATAGGCTCTCATATGGTCTTTCCATGGGCCTTGGCCTTTCTACCTATTTAAGGTTCCAAAAAGTAAATAAGACTAACGAGCTACATAATTTAGGTGTGACCGAGACTTTTCTCGATTCCTAACAATCTCCCCCTAAGGGAGGTGATGACATTAAATAACTTCACTTTTATAGCATCATTTATCTAATGTAAATAACCTATTTTGTATAATTATTAAAGAATTATTACTTAATCGTTTGTATTTGAGAATTGTAGTAATTATGGAATACTTGGTGAAAGTTAACTAGAAGGCACGCATTTTGGAGCTTAAACGAATATATTTGAAGATTACTGTTCTGACAACCAATACGCCATATCCATCAAGAAAGATACGGTGTATCTGTGCCTACACTTCACTAAAGACCATAAAGGAAACCAGATCCAATACGCCGTATCCAGGAATGACCAATACGCCGTATTCAAGCCATATGGAAATAAAATATTCTGGAAGATATCAAACGTGGTCCCTACTCCAAGAAATCCCTAATACGCCGTATCGAAGACTTTCGATACGCCGTATCGACCTTTTTTCAGACCTTATAAATAGAAAACTCAAAAACGAGTTTTAAGTGTGCTAAATCATATTTTCGATACCTAAACCATAAAAATTGATTTTCAGAGGAGAAGAAGAGCAGAAGAGGTCTTGCAACGTGATTAATTCCATAGGAAACAACTTGTAATCTCCTATACTCTTATAATCGTTTAGTTTTTGGTATCATTCGTTAACTCGGTTAGTTTACATTGGCTAAATTATCACTCTTGTATTGATTATGACGTTTGAAGGCTAATACCTTTGGGTATTAGCCATTATTATAAAGATCTTAATGTTTGGTTTGTTTATCTCGATTGCTTAATTTATCGTTGATTGCTTGTTTATGTTTATCAATTTATACTTGTTTACGTGCTTTTGTATGCGACCTATCATTCAACTGGATCTAGTGATACAGACCAAGTAATCTAGATGCCGGGATAGCTCTCCATATAGTGATTTATACATATAGACCAATAGGATCACAAATAACGACCTATCTTTGCCCTTAGATTGTGAGCTTAGTTGGACCGGCAGGTGACCCAGGGATCAACGAGTACGTTCTTAGTTAATTGGTAAAGACTTGGTTAGTGGACTACTAGTGTATGAATTGCCTTTAAGAAGTAAGTGGGTAAAGTCTCTATGAGCTAGGGTTTAACAAGATCACCATTGATTTAATCCCTAAGATAGATTATAATCAGCAAATAAGGATGCTTTATGCGGATGCGTTTAATTGTGACAGAATTCTACGTGTCTAGGTTTAAGGAAGAAGTACCACCTTAATCTTAAGAATGATATGCCGCTTCGTGATAAGTAATCATTGCACTAAATAAACAAACCAACGTTCTGATTAGATTAATAATGGTTAATACAATTTTTTTTATATTTGGCTAGACCGCTCTTTTATCTTTTGTTAATTTTCTTGTGTGTGTTTTAGTATCTTAAGTTGATTTTAGTCACCACAAAATCCGTGCCAGTCTTCCAGGTTAAAAACCTCCCTTATCCGTTAGATTTAGGATTAACATAAGTTTAGCATAGGTTTAACATAGAATAGAATTAACTTAGTTTAGATAACCAAAATATTAATAAATTGAAAAGATTGTTTCTCGCTCTTAGTGATCGACACCCTACTTACCACGAAACTACCACCGACCGGGTACACTGCCCGTTAAAGTGTTGTTTTTGGTTAAGTCGGCAAAATATATATTTAAAACTTGAAATCATAAAATTAACACCACATAACGACACAATCAATATTATTGAATTAAGACAAATCTGAGTGATTGGTGATATTTTTGATATTAAAGGATGTGTCCGCCAAACTCACATGATATTCATAAGATGTATATTGGACTTCCTCAACTAACAAGATTCTCACTTTATGGATCGGCATTAATAAGTGAATCTTGTAAGTGATTTCGTATACTAAATCTTTAGACTTGAGATGCAAGTAGGTCTTGCATGTGTGGATAATCCTTCTTGATGTAGTTTAAGTTATCCTGAATAAGGTAGCTAATAATGACTATTTTCAAAAGTAATTGTGAAGCATGTGACTTGACACTTGTAGTCAATAAAGAATTTGTTCATTCAATTGTTGAAGAAGAATGTCACTGGGTCCCTCGTATGATTAATCAGATGTATGTGTGGCCGCACCCAAAGACTCATGTAGATATGTCTCAATGATTTTTGGTAATCTTGATTAATTATATATACGAGAAACATAATCGTTAATTAATGGAATGACTATTGATTCATATATATTTTTAACACGGTATCGGAAACAAAGGGATTGTAAATGCATAAATCATTTAGCCGTGACTTTATGAAACCACACTCGGGTATTTCTGGGAGCATTGACAGTGTTGCTACGACGCTTACCATGTTATTATATTATGTGATACATGTACAAGTGGGAGCTGTAGGAATATGTTAGTCTGATAAATAATATTATGTCCGGGAATTTTATGCGAACCTATGGGAGTCGCTTTTATACGTTTTAAAAAATTATATTAAATATAGTTAAATGTAATTTATTTAGGGTGATAAAGCTTAAACGGAGCATTAATTATTTTATTGTATTTATATGAGAAAGTATTATTAGTCATTAATAGTTAAACAATTGCACCTAATATGTGTTTATGAAGGAAAATGAAGTGTCGTGAATTTTTTTTCTTTTTTGCCTTAGTAATTAGTTTCATTAATCTCTACGAGGATGTGGATTTTGCTCCTACAAATTGGCATGCCAATGTTTAGGTGGACTATTAATTAAGAGGCTTAAGGTGATTATTTTCTATAACTGATAAAACAAATCCCTTAAAAAATTTCTTTTTGCTCTCTCTTCTTTTGCTTATTCGATTCGATCGAATACTCGAATACCCTCAAGGGGTTTCGATTTTGCTTTTTGTTCGACAAGAAGAAACCACAAGGGTTTCAATAGTTGATTTCGTGAAGAATGTATCGGTTTGTTTAGCTTTATCACTACTAGTACTAGCATACTTAATTGTTTGCTATGAGCGTATTGTGTGTATCGATATAGAGGGATCATACTTTTGATCCTAGTGGGTTTCACGTATAAGATTTATGCACACACGTATATTCAAAAACGGTGTTCGTTAATTGCTAAAAGATACACACATCTAATCCTTTGTTAATTATATATTATATACGTGTTTACATGTTTCGCTGCGTACTCGTGATTATAAATGGTTAATTAGTTATAAAACCCAACAAATGTAACTAACAATGACACGAGGTTAAGTTAATTGACAACGTGTATTTCTTCTATTAACACTAAAGTAAAGTATCTTTACGATTCCAACTTTATAGGTCAACTTAATCCAATCATAACTTTTTTGATGGACAATTTCATAAAAGAAACATAAGTAACATAGCAAAATTACATTGTTCGTCCGTTGACCGTAACCTTTCGTGCCTTGACAGAAAAAAATGTGTCGATTGTCCTTATCGTTAGTTCCTATCTCTAACGGCGCTCACTAACCTTTCACATGATTATAACTCAAACGCACTTTTTGCGTTTTGGCATTATTGGAATAGCAGTAACACTAATATATCCAACTCCAAGAACTTAAATTGCTTACACGTTTGTAGAAGATTAAACCATACAAAACGTAAGAGTGAAAAAGATTGTTAGTTACTTGTATGTAGACCAATCAATGACTTGTAAAATTGAGATAGTTGCTTACTTTGTGAATTAAACCTAAAAGCTAAACTTTTAGATACCAGACTTGTACAAATCTTATCTAAATAAAAAAGCTTAAGATCAAAGTAATATTTCATGATTAGTATTGACCGGTTTCGTTGCGTTTCATTTAGACGTCAAATATCTATGGGACGTGAATTTAGGCTATATTGTATATTGTCGCACGAGTTGTGTGTAGTCTTATATAATTTATCTTCGCTTAATTCTCGCGTTTGGTCTCGAACTTGTTTATACTTTTGTCTTGACAGATCTAAGGATGTGTTTGGGAAATTTTATTCGAAACTGACGGGTTTATATATAGAAAACCATGTACGTATTAGCCATCTTACAAGTACAGTTAGTATTTTTATAGGAATGCATATATTTATTATAAAATACGCACCCTAAGAGAAAGTTTTATACCAATTAGGTCTGACCCCAATAAACCAAATTCTCTCGAACAAGAAAGACTAGGAAGGGCAAGGCTCAAGAATATGATGCAGACCGAATTGCATTTTGAATAACTATCTACCCTCTATGAGAGTATCGACAGAATTCGAACTCACACGTGCAATGATTGTGTCACGAGCTATTGTAAGTTCTCCATCACGGTCTCGTATATATTTACCAAATCTTTTTTCGTTTTTTTTCAAAATAATCAATTTATTTCACATATTTATACCCCGGTAGCTATAATATATTTATACAAATGTCTCACACGATGATAGGACTTGTTCCCTCATATCTTCTAAGTGGTGGGGGGAACTTACTATACAGAACTATACCAAAGGCGCTTGAGTATATAACCTTTCTTGCCCTCAAACACCACAAACCACTTTTTAGCCGACAGTGGAAATCCTAAAGAAGCTTTTTAATTGAACTATCTTGTAAATATCTTGTTTACGCATGTCCCTTATTGTTAACCCCTGTTAATTGTACTTTCCGTATGAAATAGCCGGTCAACCCATTGTCAGTGCTTTCATCCATTATTGGTCTCGTTTAATTGTGAACCTCAATCCATTAGGCTGGGCACATAGTGACCTCAGAACGACCCTTAATTTTTTATCGCTTTCTTTCTTCATTCACAAACCTAATGCCAATTCCTTTTAAGTACAATACGAGACTATACTTCTTTTTTATATAATTATTTTTGAGGTCTTTTTTCATTTTTTATAAAAATAACAAAATCCAAGTGACTTAATTCATGAAGTGCCTATGTTTAAGTTGTCTTTAGAAGGTCTTTCATATAACACAAGAAAATCCTAGGCAATCTCTCTCATAAATATCTATTTTTAAAACTAAGCAGTAAAAAATCTATACTATAACTATATCAGTTTAGCCCGTAAAAGTAAAATAACGCATCCGTCAATCAGCAATAAAACGTAACCAAAACTAATAAAATAAAATATTAACACCTTGTCTTTTTCTTCCTTCCATCATCACCTACAAAACCTCAAAACATGCAAGAACTATCTTTTAATCAAAACAAAAAACATGGATTTTATCTATAAAACGAATTAAAAAAGAAAAAGAAAAGGGGGAGAGTGTGTTTCAATCGACCGGGTTCACGACCCTTTCATGCAAAAACTGGACTGACGATCGATTGAGACTTTTGGGTCGCAATAACGGCGACTCGGTCGGCAGTGGGGCGACTGGTCAGGACGACCGACCACTACGCCCAGCCTTATGTGCAAAGAGATCTCCTACCGTAAATACATTCACTTTCTCACCCTTCCACCAATAAAATATTTTCACCTATATACTCCATGCCATGTTGCATAATAACAAGGAATATTTAATTCCTCAGTGACTAAGTTGGACTTCAAACCCATCCCTTTTATCCGGCTTTATAATTAAGTCCCTAGCCAAACCCTTCGTCAAGTGGTCAGCTAGATTTTGATGAGACCTTACAAACTCTATAGAAATCACCACATTCGTGATAAGTTCACAAATCATGTTGTGCCCGACACCTAAGTGTCTAGACTTGCCATTTAAATTTGGCTATAAGCCTTTGCCAATGTAGCTGCACTATCACAGCGGATAGAAATATGTGCTATAGGTTTAGACCACAATGGAATCTCAAGGATCAGGCTTTTCAACCATTCAGCTTCCATACCAGTAGCTGCTAAAGCCATAAATTCAGATTCTATTGTTGAGATTGTTATGCAAGTTTGCTTCTTGGAAGCCTATGGGATGACACCTTCCTCTAGCAAGAATACCTAACCACTTGTAGACGAATTGTCTTTAGTATTACTAATCCAACTTGCACCAGTATATCTTTCTAGAACGAAAGGATATCCACTATATGATAAACTATAATCCATAGTTTTCCTCAAATATTTTAGTACCCGCTGAACTTCTTGTTAGTGCTGAGTACTAGGGTTACTATTGTACCTACTCAGTTTACACACTGTAAAAGCAATAGCAGACCTTGTACAATGCTGGCATACTTTAGACAACCAATCATCCTATAATACTTATGTTGAGGTGCAGCATGACCATTATTAGGTCTCAGCTTCTCATTTATATCCATAGGAGTACTCACTAGAGTACAATCAAAGTTATTGAATTTCTTTAACATTTTCTCAATATAATAAGACTGTGAAATTGAGATGTCATTACTTTCATGTTTGATCCTTATACCAAGGATAATATCAGCCTCTCCTATTTCCTTCATGGAGAACCTTGATGACAAGAATTTCTTTGTCAGGTCTACTTGATCTTGGCCAGTCCCAAAGATGATCATGTTATCAACATATAGACAAATGATGACTCCTTTACCATATTCATTGAATTTTCTATGCACACATTTTCCAGCTTGGTTAAGAAGATAACCACTAGACAAAGCCACTTCACAAATTTTTTGATGCCATTGTTTAGGTGCTTATTTTAGTCCATATAAGGACTTCGAGAGTTTGCACACCTTATTTTCATTCCTAGGCATGATGAAGCCCTAAGGTTGGTTTCATGTAAACGTCCTCATCTAATTCACCATTCAAGAAAGCTCTCTTAACATCCGTCTAATAAATAATCAGATTGTGAATTGATGCCAAATCAATGAGAAATCTTATGGTACTGATACGTGTCACTAGAGCATAAGTATTAAAGTAGTCTATCCTTGACTTTTGTCTAAAGCCCTGAATGATCAGTCTAGCCTTGAACTTTTAAATTGTTCCGTCTACCTTTAGTTTTCTTTTGAAGATCCATTTGCAACCCAGAGGTTTGCAACATTGAGGTAGATCAGCCAACACCTAAGTGTTGTTGCCCATAATGGAATTCATCTCATCATTCATTGCTTCTATCCATAAGGCAACATCTCGGGACTTCAATGCTTCTATTCACCTCATCCCTTGTTCCTTCAATTAAGTATAATTGAAATTCAAGTCTAAAATTATTTAGAGTCATATTCTTTTTACTCATTCTGATCTCAGGTTGCTGAACCACAACCTTATCAAAGACCCTATCAAGGACCTCTGAAACACCAATATCATCGTCAATTCCATTTATCAAGGACCTTTGACTTAGTTTATGTATAGATGAAAATCTATTCTCATAAAATATTAAATTCCTTGATTCAATTATAGAATTAATTGAAACAAACTCATTATGTTCAATAACATAGAACATGAATGCCTTGGAATGCTCAACATATTTAATAAATATGCAATCTTACCTCTATCACCTAAAGTTTTCAACTTTAAATCACGGAGTCTTACAACTTCCCTACAACCCTAATCTCTGAGATAGCTCAGGTTTGGTTTCCTTTTGGTCCAGAGTTCAAATGGGGTAGTCTTGTTCCTTGTATTAGGAACCTTGTCTAATAAATAGCAAGTTGTTAACATAGCTTCACCCTAAAACCCATCACTCAGTCCTGAATAAGACCACATGGAATTAACCATTTCATTCAGTACTATATTTTACCTTTCAAAAATACCATTTTTATAGGGTATAGGGAGCAGTCTTTTCAAAGGGACTAAAAATACAGAGTATCCATGTACTCACATCCCTTATCAGTCCTGAATCTTTTGATTAGGGCTACTTGTTCCACTTCAGTTTTAAACACTTCAAATTTATCTAATGCTTCATCCTTGGTATGTAACAAATAAACATAACAAAACCTAGAAGCATCATCAATAAAATTCACAAAGTATTTCTTATTCTACAGTGAAGGAGTGGCATGCAAATCACATAAATCACTATGTATTAACTCCAAGAGTTCAGTTTCTTGTATATATATATATATAGAGTAATAGTATATAAATATATATAATAATATATAGAATATGAGTGTGTATGTATGCAGTGTGTGTGTGTGTGATGTGTGTAATAGCGTATACTTTAATATATATATACTTATATCATATAGACTATATATATAAATATAGTATATAGTATATTATATTAGGTAATATACTTATCATTGATAAATGACTACATTATATAATTATAAATAATATATATATATATATATATATATAATTATATATATAGATATATATATAAATATTATGTGTGAGTGTGTGTGTGTTGTGAGTGTGTGGTGTACATAATATATATAAATAAATATATATAAATAAATAACATATATTATGATATATATAACTTATGATATATTATATGATATTATATATAAGTCATATATATACAAATTGGCATTTTCTTTGCAGAACCACTTTTTTGTACAGAACCAACTTTTTTACTCCTAATAATGCATGATGTACATGATATCAATGCAAGATGTCATTTTTGTAAATATCTACTACTTATTTTAGAAAAAGAAATTTAATCAAGGGCAATTTAGGTATTATGTATTTGCCCTAAAAATGTGCTACTTTACATCTACATATCTTCCCTAAACCTACATATCTCATCCCAAAAATCAAATGTCGCCTCTCTTTTCCCTTTAGATCAATCACCGGTTTCTTTCAATCGAGCATGCATAACCGATCCACTCATTTAAGGATACAAATTTCTTTATTCTTTTTCTCATAAATCAGTTTTTGTTTTTATATCTCTTTCTCTGCAACTCAAATAACCCTAGTCGCCCTATCCTTTTTCTGAGCCATCACGAATGAAGTCACAAGATCCGGCTTTCGTATTTTGAAAAAAAGGGTAACAAGATCCGTTTAACATGGAAATTCATAAAACACCAACTATTGGATTCGTTTACCATGGAAATCAATGAAAAAATGTTGTACAGGTATGCAAGTATAAACTTGTGATTTAAAAGGTGGGTTTTCTTGTGTTTTATAAGATGACGTCTAATAAAAGGTTTTAAAAACAAAGTTTACACTAAATGGTTTATACGAGTGACTATATTATGGTTTTTAAAAAATGTGTTTTGATTTGGAATTATTGTTATGAGTATATGTTTTTTTTGAAAAGTTAAGCCTAAAATTTTTGAATCTTCTGATTAATGTTTAAGGAATATAAATATTTTCATTTGTTATGTTATCATTTTGTTGTTTGTTTGTCGTAAATTTGTTAGGTTCTTATTAGTTGTAAACCCGTATTACACTTTTTGAGGGTTTTTGTGAGTAAAAAGTTGGGTGGTTCTGATTATATGGGTGAGTTACGCTTTCGAGTCGTGGATGATGGGTTTCTAGTGTTTGGGTATAGTGAAATTTGATTATCATTATTTAGTTATTTAGGCATTTAGTTTTTGGTTTATGAGTAGTTATGATGAAATTGGATCTAGTTATATGATCTTTTAGGTGTCGTTTCACAAATAAATCCTTAGATAGTCAGAGTTTGCAACAACCTAATCCTAGAACTCATTATAAAATTTTAGTTTATGGTTGAGTATTTGTGATTCATGACTAGGTTAGTTCTCATATTGTGGGCATGTTTGTGTTTTGGAGTTGTGGAGCATGAGTTTCTATAGTGAATTTGGTTCTGATTATGCAGGTGTTAAGTTACTGGTTTAGGAGTGGCTGTGATGAAACTGGTTCTACTTATGTATAAATATATGTTTTAACTTGTGAGTATGTGTTTAGATTGTGCATATGTGTTTGCTTTGTAGTTAAATAAATTTAAAAGTAATAATAATAATTGTTCGTTATTTCATGTAAAGATGTAATGAACAAGTGCTACCGTGCATATTTGTTTAATAAATTTTGGACGAAAGGGCCGCGTGCTACATATGTTTTTGGAGCGGCATGCACACACTGTTTTTGGAAGGAACGTGTATATCAGTTTAAATGTATTTGCATAATATTGTGTTTTTTGAATTGTATTTTATTCAATCGTTCAAATTTGTATTTGATATTTTATGTGTTGATTTGTTTTAAAATTAAAGGTTTCATGATACTGTTTATGTTTTTTGTTACAATTCTTCAAAAGATAAATAGAGGAATGTACGCTAAAAAACATATGTGCAATCTTACCCTTCTTTAAGAAATAAAACCATATATGCTAATTACCTATTTCAAGCCAAAAAAATATACGCTAATAATACATTATAAAATTGTACGTCATTTACGATAAACACATATGCAACTTGGTTTTTAATCTGAAAAACATCTTATATACTGAAAAAAGATAAACAAAAAATAATTAATTCATGACATATTAAGGGTGTTTTTTTAAAACGTTTTCTTAATTAAAAATGCCAAAAGAAAAATCTAAAATGTGTTTTTGACTATTGTACCCTTTTTATTTTTAAGAAATAAACATTTATTAATATTCAAATCCTATTTGTCTCAAGTGGTTCTTGCAAATGATTGGTCCTCATATATATATTTATATATATATATATCTGTCGGTATGTATGCTATATTTTAATATTATTAGTATGTATAAATATATATAATATTATAGATTATATACTTTATTTTAATATATATATATTGATCATCAGATACATATGTATGTAGGTACTATAATATATATATATGTATTGTATACATATATACATACAGATATATATATATTATACTTATGTTATATATATGCATTATTTATATAACATACATTTATATTTATACTATGATATATATACCTATGTATATATTTTCAATATTTTTATATTACATTATACATACAGATACTTATTTATACATATTATATACTTTTCATACTTTATATGGTTTTTCTATCTTGTGCCTTAGGGGCCACATTGGGGATTTTTAAGAACATCAAAAGGTAATTAAAAGGTACACAGGGGCCACCACGAATAAGTACACTAGGGATCCCCATTTTGTGGATCCTTGTGTACTTTTCTGTCGCGGACCCTGCTTACTTTTGGTGTTTCTTTACACTTGTGCCTATAGGGCAAACATCGTTAGAAATACCTACGATCTTTATATATATTTATTATACTATACTTATAGTTATAAGTTTATTTATATATACATACATATTTAATATATATATACAATACAACAATCATTTTTTATATATAATATATTATATTACTTATTTATTATTATACTTTTGTAATATACATATGTATATATACATATGTATATATAATATGTTATATAATACATTTGTCCCTCTATCCCCCCACGCACTATATCATACATATGTATATATCATTTATGTATATATAATTATATTATTATATATATACATATATTTTATACTAATTATATATATATATACCATATTATTTTTATATATATATATATATATCATGATGAAATTGGATCTAGTTATATGATCTTTTAGGTGTCGTTTCACAAATAAATCCTTAGATAGTCAGAGTTTGCAACACCCTAATCCTAGAATTCATAAATATTTTTAGTATATGGTTGAGTATTTTGTGATTCATGACTAGGTTAGTTCTCATATTGTGGGCATGTTTGTGTTTTGGAGTTGTGGAGCATGAGTTTCTATAGTGAATTTGGTTCTGATTATGCAGGTGTTAAGTTACTGGTTTAGGAGTGGCTGTGATGAAACTGGTTCTACTTATGTATAAATATATGTTTTAACTTGTGAGTATGTGTTTAGATTGTGCATATGTGTTTGCTAGTGTTAATAATAAAAATAATAATAATTGTTCGTAATTTCAGGTAAAGATGTAAAGACACAAGTGCACCGTGCATATATGTTTTAATAAATTTGACGAAAAGGCGCCGCGTGCACATATGTTTTTGGAGGGCATGCACACATGTTTTTGGAAGACGTGTATATACGTTCTAATGTATTTGATAATACTTTTGTTTTTGAATTGTATTTTATTCAATGTCAAAATTTGTATTTGATATTTATGTTGTTGATTTGTTATAAATTTAAAGGTTACATGATATGTTTATGTTTTTTGTTACAAATTTTCAAAGATTAGAGAATGTACGCTAAAAACATATGTGCAATTACCCTTTTAAGAAATACAAACATATATGCAATTACCATTTCAAGCAAAAAAATATACGCTAAAAACATATAAAATTTACGTCATTTAAGAAAAACACATATGCACTTGGTTTTTTAATCTGAAAACACATATACTGAAAAAAGATAAAACCAAAAAAAAATTAATTCCGAAAATTAAGGGGTTTTAAAAACGTTTTTTAATTAAAAAATGCAAAAAGAAAAATCAAAATGTGTTTTGACTATTATACCCTTTTTAATTAAGAAAAAACATTTATTAATACTAAAATCCTATTGGTCTAAAGTGGTTCTGTAGGTTTTAATGGTCCCACTTTTAT
Source organism: Tanacetum coccineum (assembly GCA_026074375.1). Lineage (NCBI taxonomy): Eukaryota > Viridiplantae > Streptophyta > Magnoliopsida > Asterales > Asteraceae > Tanacetum > Tanacetum coccineum. The sequence continues at coordinate 23,516 of BQNB010009673.1, forward strand.
ACATTACATAATACTATACTTCTTACTTACATTTATGTATTTACTACATATTATATCTATATATATAATTTAATATAATTCTTTATACTATATAGTCCTAACTTTTTATTTTCAGCTCCAATCTTAATAGCGGAGAATGAAGAACCATCACAAAATACATGCTATGCACGCCTTCATTATTGTATTTCTTTTTGCAATATGTTCTCTAAAAAACATAAAAACACAAAAATAATCTTCCATTAACCTCTAGACCCTAGTAAACATACAATTCGAACCTACCCAAACTATTCCCCTAGAGAACGATCAATCCCCCGAGTCTTACCTATACTACACTATAACGATTAGGTACACTGCCTAGGAGGATTGCAAAACTTCTAGAGGTTTTGACAATTTCCGCTACCATGATGCGAAGACCTTTGGTTGTTGAAAAAGTTTCTTCTTGATGAAGATTGGTTGTTTTGGTTAGGTTTATTTTGAAATGGAGGTGTTTGATTGTATGAGGTTGAAGGTCTCATATTAAGTGTAGGTAAAAGTGATGTATGGTCGACTCGAGTTTGAGTGTATCCAAGTCCATTACTTGACGGTTTGTAAATTTGTTTTGTGGTTTCATTTCTCGTAATGAGACTTTGAGTACCTCGAGTATTTGAAAAACGAGTTTGAGGAACGATGGGTTTAAAAGTAACATTTGATGAATCATTATTTTTACTCTCTTTTACAAACATGATTGGTTTGCTTAAACTCTTGGAAATGGTCTTCTTAGAGCTTCATCTTGAAGTCTTAACACATCATCTTTCAAAGACCCAACCACATCTGTAAGTTTTCCACAACTTAAGCATGGTTCAACCACTTCTTTGGTTTTGATGCATGTAGCTTCATGAAACTCAAGCTCAAGTTTCTTTGATCTATTAGCAAGTTTATTAGTTTTTTGTTGCAAAATATGTTTTTTCCATAAGTAAAGCTTTATTTTTATAATATAATTATTATTTAGTTTTATGAGTTTAAATTCATCATTTAGTAACTCATCAATATTTAAAGCTTTATTTAAATAAGAAGGGTTTAGATATACCTCTTGAGATCCGAATGCCATGAGACATGATTCGTTCATTTCTTCATAGGCGCTTTCATTGCTATCACTCCACAACTCTTCATTAACAATATTCATATCTTTCTTGTAAAAGTATTCACAAATAGTTGTACTTTTCCCCGAAGATCTAAGATTCTCTTAAACTATGGATCTTTACTCAACTTTAAAAAACCGGAGTTAGGATTTCAATTTTTGAAAAATAAGTTTTCAACTTAAAACGACTTCTTAGGAAGGCTTTAACGCTTGAAAACTTGAGTAAGCCGCTCTGATACCAATTGTAGAACCGTATAGGGAGAGGGGTGAATATTGTCTTTTCGACTTCTTCAAAGTTTACAAAACTTTAAGTCTCAAAGAAACCGAGTGGTGCGATGAAGATGGACAATAAGTAGTTGGATATATATATATATATATATATATATATATATAGAGAGAGAGAGAGAGAGAGAGAGATGGGATCATGAGAAAACTTCATCTCGGTGGAAAACCTAGAAAACCCATCTACAACCGTTGGATCAAGCCTTCCTCTCCTCCTTTTTTTTACACCAAACTACAGGGACCTGAATGTTATTTTCATTATTTTACAAGGGATGATTTTATAAATTCACACTCTTTTTTTTCTTACCATATAAAATGCCTATTTTTTTCATTTCTTTCGTTTCTTTTTCTCTGATCATACTCTTGACACACACTCTGTGTGATTTTGTTCACCTTTCTTCTCCTTTTCTATCGATTGATTAAATCCTTCAATCAACACATTAACCATGATTTATTATCAGATGCACTTGATCCTCTTGTCTTAATTTCTCAAATCGAAGATCAAGGTAAGTTGTTTAACTGATGTCGATTACAGTTTTATTAGTTTTGCTATTTAAATTCAATAATAAACCATATATATGTGTTTGTTAGTGTTTATTTGTATAGATTTTCGTTCATTATGAGTTAAGGCTTTGTTTATTTAAATGTGCTTGGTAATCATCATGTTTGTTTATAGATATATTGATTATAAAAGTTTATTGACATGATGCGATGTATAGAATAGTCATATGATAAGAAAGTGAGAAAAAAACGCATGTAATTCTTGTTTATAAAACTACACACAAGGTGTTTGAGAAAATGTCTTAATGAAAATTTATAATTGTGATGCACTTTCTAGTAGTCCTATATGAATTTGACGACTTCTATATATCTATATACTACGCAGAAGCGGTTGGGTCATCATTTCCAGATCATTAGACGATCGTTGGAGTTCTTCATCAGCCTACCATTTCTAGTTGTGATGCACTAATAATGCTGTAAAGATGCAGTTGTCATCTACCGAAAGGAAACTTCCTGTCATTGTAATGCACTGGTCTTCAAATAGTAAATCTCAAAATGATTATAATGGCCAACTGTTTGTTTATGGAGGTGATGAAATAGGATCGGAAGAAGTATTAACGGTGGGTAGAGCAAATTAGTAGAAATGGAAATTTACTTCTGGGACTATGTTTTGTATCTGTCGAGTAAAAATTACTTTTAATATTGAAGCAAATTAGTAGAAATAACAATTTACTTTTGACAATTTCGATGATTCCGATACTTAATCAGTGGGAAACAGAAGGGAAAAGTGTTAGGTTTCAACAGCTTATTGTTATTATCAAAGCGTAAGGAAGTTTAATCGTTACGCTCACGCGCTTCAGGTACTTTTTTACTTTGTGAAATAGTAATTAGTTATAGAAATGATAATGTGATAATTGTTGTTTAAGGATCTTTGATATCTAAGTTTGTTAAAATTTTAAATTAAAGTCGGTATAAATTTTTGGATTGTTTTGAGATGATTTGATCCATTAGGAGCTCTTAGTAAGTAAAGCGTATATTGCTCGAGACAGGGCTCGAGTTTATGTAACTTGCATGAGCCTGTAGGAATTTGTGGTGTGTAAGGGAATTAAAGGTTTGAGCTTTACGCCAGTTAGCATGAGCGCGTTCTCAAGATTGCTGATGTCTCTAAGTTTGAGCTTTTAGCGTAGCACTTAGGCTTAAACACACCAATAGAAACACATTTTAAGACGTAACTCTTTGTCTAATCCTATCAGATCATAGTTATCTTGAAGCGTATATTTAGCTGCTCACCCTATTCCCATTCGGAAATGTTACAGGATATTCAGTACTAACATGTGAGTTTTAATTTCAAATAAAATGAGAATTTATTAATTTAAACAGATACACTAAACACAACATACATTGATGCGCTAATTTGGTCATCGATGCACTAAATATACAAACAGATGCCCTATTATGACCGAGCACTAAACATTCAAACGCATACACTAATGCCCTAATTTTTATATGTTGTTGTAGCTGTTTAAATCATTAGTTGGTGAGGTAATTAGTTAAGTATGCTTATTTTAAGTGCGGTGCACCTTTTTTATATGTGTGATGCCCTTTTTATTTGATTTGACTTTATATCAGTTTTATATATATACATAAGCAGTAAATAGTTCATTAGTTTTTTAGTTTAGGTAATCTATATATGTGATGCACTTTTTTATCTATGCTGATGCCCTAATAGATAGCCAAGTTAAATTTGTGACAGTTTATGAATAATGTGTTTAAGCATATACTCTGCAGGTCAGTTGACAATTAAAATGGCTCATGTTTTCAATGTTATTATTCAATGAGGCGCTTAGTGGATGTAAAGTGCTCCTGTATGAAGGGTGAAGAATAAAGACATGATGAGATACCTGACTGGAAATGAAAGCAACACACCAAGTGAAAGCAACGATGTAAAGTGACTGAGTAGTTAAATGCTCTGATGTTTGTAGTATAGTTTCAAATATATGTTGGGGAACCTAACACATCTGAATAAGCTGTAATAGTGTAGTTTGGATGAAAAGTGCAATAGTATGTAATGAGTTTTTGTTAATAAAATGAATCTGACTTTTAAGAAATAAGTTTATCTATAATTTTATCTAGTTTATGTTTGGTTGGTTGATGTTTAAATGGAAGAATATTGACTTCATGTTTTTTTAGAGTTCAACCAAGCCAAAATCCAGATAGTCTTAGACAGCTGGAAGGAACCTTAGAGATAGGCGCCTTCCTGTGAGACCGGTGACGACCCCAAGCACAGGTAAATGAAAATGTGGCAAAGCATTACCTCATCTCAGATAACCTACAGTAACATAATCCAAGTTGCAAAACTAGAATCAACATGTGCTGTACTTGCAATCACAAATAAAGCAACTGGAATATGCAGAACAAAATCCTTATTTGCAACTTCTTAGATCTCTTAACGGTTGGATTTCCCCATGAACTGATAAATATACCAACACTGATGTATAACATTTTAAAGATAATACTATAGACTACATTCTTAAACAATATAAACATTTACAACATAATGTGTTATATTTCACATAAGCCAGCTACATACATTAATATCCGGTAATACATAGATTACGACATCGATGATTCTTACAACAAAATAGACCATTGATGTTCATCACTATTCCCACGTTCCAAAAGGCAAAAAGAAATTAATACTCATTCACGTTCTTACTGCATAGGCGCATCAGCGCCAGCTGGATCAACTTCTTTATACATAACATTTTGTTCCTCAAACTTTACTCCAACCAGAAACTTCACTCCGATCAACTTCTTTATACTTGACATTGTATTTATTTTTTTCCTCCACTGATAGCATGAAACAAGATATAAAGGTAGAAAGGAAATTAATTTCAAACAAGTTTAGAGTCTGTGCGTGCCACGAGGTTGTCCAATTTCGGCAAAGATCACAAAAAAAGAGGTATCGATCACTACTATACGTTTGACATAAACAAAACCTAACCTGGGTGTGTAGTGCACATTATAAGAGCTTATAAGTCATCCTAATTGAGGACATCAAATAAAGAGCATACAAATCCTAACAAGCATTTCAGAAACTTTAGAACCCATAACTGAACCAAACATGCTTAGTTTTATTATCTAACAAACTCCAGGCTTTAACGAACAACATTTTGTCTAAAATGACAAATTTAGATCCCTACAGAGGACTTAAGTCCGAAGGGTAGAAATGTGGTTCAATTGGGTGATGCGAGTTTGGATTCTATGATTATGAAACTTGAATGTACAACAATGGTGAAAACAAATCAGGTTCACGATCTAATAAAGAATCAAGAAGCAGCAGCATCTCCTTCACCCACAAGAACCCCCTCGATGACATCAAAAAGACAATATTAATTTCGAATGGTAATCTACGTTTTATCTCAAATGGGCCAGAAAAGATACTGGGTAGTTAGAACCTATAAACGGGTCACAATTAGCCTATGCATAACCTCTTATAGACATATTGGTTCTTATTCAGAGATTTAAATTAATATTGTAATATTGTTGTTCTTTTGTGGCTGGAATTCAAAATCGACATTTTTACAGAAAATAAGTGACCAATTTACAAACCACACGAACAACCCATCTCGGCACGTATATTTACAAGAGTAATACCTGTTTCCATGCAGCCATGGTATGCACAAGCCTTACTTCCTTCTCCTTTTGGCACTCTCCACATAAGTATAAGAAATCCTTTTTATGTTTTTTTAGTTCTCAAAATACAGAGCTGCAAGAAAACAGGTTTCAAGTTTAGAAAATAAAGATGGTTCAAAATAGACAGCCTCACAAATATATATAAAAAGCCCAAAAAAGAGATGAATTACACACCTTCAACACCACAGCAGCAAGTTATATCTATTTCTAGAAGTAGTGGCTCTAGCACCATGTCGATGATGACCATGATGAATAATAGCACGTCCAACAGAATGAATAATAAAAAATTTCCTGTAAATGCATGAAAAGTAATTCTTGTAACCACTCTTTAGTTATATCTCTATTTATATTACACCCGAACTATCAACTGAAAAATAATGAATAATGAAGCTAATATTTAACAAAATATGATCACAACTTAATCCTTATGGGCATTAACTTTGAGTATCGTGACACCAGTTAAACAAATGAAATGCACTAGTGTATCTTTGCTTTAACAGCATACTTTGTGGTCACTCCAATACTCAAAACCAAAGTTTACATAAAGCCTTTACTATATTACAATACAGACAAACAACGTTACATTGTCTCTAAGATGGAAAATAAACATACGTGACTGGAAATTAAAAGGATGCCCTAAACAAATAAACAGATGCCCTAATGTGTCCAATGATGCACTAAACATAACGGATACACTAAACATACAAACAGATGCCCTAAACAAACAAAGAGATGCCCTAAACAAACAATAGATGCCCTAATGTGTCCAATGACGCACTAAACATAACAAATACACTAAACATACAAACAGTGAAACAGATGCCCTAAACAAACAAACAGATGCCCTAATCAAATGAACAGATGCCCTAATGTGTCCAATGATGCACTAAATATAACGGATACACTAAACATACAAACATATGCCCTAAACAAACAAACAAAAACCCTAATGTGTCCAATGATGCACTAAACATACAAACAGATGCCATAAACAAACAAAAACAAACAGATGCCCTAATGTGTCCAATGATGCACTAAACATAACGGATACACTAAACATATAAAGAGATGCCCTAATGTATCCAATGATGCACTAAACATAACGGATACACTAAACATAATGGATGCACTAAAGTTCGTCAAACGGATGCACTAAAGTGATTTGATATGATACATTCTTTAGCAGGGTTATTCTTTCTTTAAGGCATAAGACATATAAACACTATCCAAAGGTGATTTGCTTCTAAATCTTAGAGTTAGATCTAGTCATCTAGGTAGTTTCGCGGTTGTGTGTTCTATGCTAGGTATGTCCTCATGGTCCCTAAGCTGATCAAATTTGCTTTCACAAGAATTATGTAGGATTACAGTTTGATGCCCTAATGCGTAATCTCATTCTGAAAATGTACACATGTATGCTTCAAATTAGTGTATCACATTTATAAACTATTGTTCAGACATATTAACAAACACCTTGCAAGCAATTTAAACAAACACTTCTTTCAGACATTTTAACAAACACCTGGCGATCTATTTTAACACATACAAAACATATACCTGTACTTAGAAACTAATACCACATCATATATATACACACACAAACAAGAATTACCTGATAAATTAGGTATGTCAACAAAAAGGAATTTGAATCTTGAAAAGAGGAATAATGACAAGTGATGTTAACGATGGAGATAATGGTGGAGCGTGGGCTGTTGGTGGCGTTTCGATGGTGGTTGTTATAACAGTGGTTTCTGGTGATGTTAATGTCGGAGAGATTGTGTGTGTGGACGGCGGTATATGAGTGTGTGTGTTTCTGACGAGTGATAATAGCTTCCTCCCTTTTTTATTTTGTTTTTTCTATATCTACCCTGAAGTTTGACATGTTGGCAATATCTACCTTGTAGTTTTGTTTTCTAGGTTTTCTACAAATATGAAGTTTTCTCTAGAACCCATCCCTATATACATATATATATATATATACATATATATATATATATATATATATATACATATATATATACATATATATATATACATATGTATATACATATATA